>OW203767.1:15847220-15879084 GCA_934045905.1 Leuctra nigra | reverse complement strand
TCTATCTAGTCGGGCGCTAGCTCGACGCTGCCAAGCACCGCTCTAATACAACGTGCGAGCTACTACCAGACTTATACTGCAAGCGCTTCGGGCCCGATTTCGGGGTGTCAGTACGCATGCAAGCATTTAGAAATGAAAGTTGAAAACCATGGTTATCGGGTATATTTAGCCACCTGACAACACCTAACCAAATATCAAAGTGCTGCGATCATCAATTCGGGGTGAATTTTGGGCCTCAAACATGCAAGGATTGACTTTCATGTTAGTTAGTTAGTTAGTTAGTTAGGCACGGTCAATTTGTTTGCCCCTCTCCACAGGTTGAACGGTTTGTCCTAGAGAGTTGAAATTTGGCAGAGACATAGAGTCATATTTATAGCAGTGCCCTTTGAAAGAAAATCTGAAACATTTTGACCGGAAGTGAAGTTATTACAATTTTAAATTTTAAATATTTTAAAAGTCAAACGGGTCCATCGAGAGTTTTGAAATTTGGCAACAATAAAGACAATGTATTGCTAGACACTCCACTTCAAGAAAAATCAATAAATTTAAACCGGAAGTGGGAAAATTATCAATATTTACGTTCCGCCCTTCTTCTTTGATACACTAAACAGCGGCTCTAATTCCCATCGGACTGATAGCTCATGTTAGGAAGGCAGCTGGCTTCGACATCTGCATAACACGTTCGATTCCCGATCCCGGAAAACTTTTTTTTTCATATATTATTTTTTAATTTGTATAAGCGATGATACCTTCATGGATATATATTCAAATGAGAGGTCCAGGGATGCTGTGAAGATCATCAATAGACCGAAACATCGCAATCGCGGCACGCCAGTTGCCATCGTGAACACTGAAGATATCAGGGAATCAGGAATTGCGCACGTCGTTTTACGCTCCACCTTTCTTCTTTGATATACTACACAGGTTTATATTTCAGTGTGGCGAATTGGCTCGGTCACATGAGGCAAGTGACTTCGATCACGGCGTTGCCGGGTTCGATCCCCGTAACAAACGTTTTATTTTTTATCTTTTTATTTACTTAAAAAATGTTTAACCTTCTTGTGTATATATTCAAAATGTTAATCCGAATACATTCAACGATTACATAGCTACTCTTTTTAATATTATACTCATTGGACTCTAGTAATGATTGTCAATGTACACGTTGTACGTAAAGTTGTGCAATAAAACAATTCGTGGTCATGCTAATCAACAGAATCTTGGTGGCTCAGTTACTAAACTAGAAACCACACAAAAAAGGTTCCATTACTGGGTGCATAAGGTTGTCACAGCTTTTAATTTATCCGAATTATTTAATTATGTAAAATTCAGTTAATTAAGTAAATAGTAAAATTCAGTGAAGGCTCCATAACTAATATTCAGAGTATTAGGTGTTTACAACTTTTCATTTGTCACACTTATTTAATTATTTAAAATAGAGTTAATTTGTCAATATTGGTGGCTCAACAAGAAACAAGAACAACACGAAACAAGAAACCACACAAAAAGGCTCCATTACGTGCATCCATTACGTGCATTAGGTTCTAAAATTAATTTAATTATTTTAATTATGCTAATTTGTCAATCTTGATGGCTCAGTTACGAAACAATAAACCACACAAAAAGGCTCCATTACTAGGTATATTAGGTGCTCTTTGCTCCTAATACTCTAAGAGACTAATGCTCTGGTGCTCTGGTACATTTTTAATAAATGAGACTACCAATGGATGCTGTGAAGATCATCAATAGACAGAAACATCGCCATCGCGGCACGCCGGTTGCCATCGTGAACAGTGAAGATATCAGGGAAACAGGAATTGCGCACGTCGTTTTACGCTCTACCTTTCTTCTTTGATATACTACACAGGTTTAATTTCAGTGTGGCGAATTGGCTCGGTCACATGAGGCAAGTGACTTCGATCACGGCGTTGCCGGGTTCGATCCCCGTAACAAATGTTTGATTTTTTTTTATCTTTTTCTTTACTTAAAAAATGTTTAACCTTCTTGTGTATATATTCAAAATGTTAATCCGAATACATTCAACGATTACATAGCAACTCTTTTTAATATTATACTCATTGGACTCTAATAATGATTGTCAATGTACACGTTGTACGTAAAGTTGTGCAATAAAACAATTCGTGGTCATGCTAATCAACATCATCTTGGTGGCTCAGTTACTAAACTAGAAACCACACAAAAAAGGCTCCATTACTGGGTGCATAAGGTTGTCACAGCTTTTAATTTATCCGAATTATTTAATTATGTAAAATTCAGGTAATTTAGTAATTAGTAAAATTCAGTAAAGGCTCCATTACTAATATTCAGTGTATTACGTGTTTACAACTTTTTATTTGTCACACTTATATATTATTTAAAATAGAGTTAATTTGTCAATATTGGTGGCAACACGAAACAAGAAACCACACAAAAAGGCTCCATTACGTGCATCCATTACGTGATCACAACTTTAAGTTTCTAAAATAAATTTAATTATTTTAATTATGTAAATTTGTCGATCTTGATGGTTCAGATACGAAACAAGAAACCACACAAAATGGCTCCATTACTAGGTTTATTAGGTGTTTACAACTTAGTAAAAATTATTTCATTATTTCAGATGTTGTAATCTGTCAATCTTAGAAGCTCGGTTACAATAAACAAGAAACCACACTAAATGGTCCATGATAATTAATGGAAATCTGTGGGTATGAGAGATTTAAATTTCATTTCATCATCCAACAATGCTTACGTTAAAAAGTTAGAATAATAAAACGCTTTTAAATTGTCATGATTTATTTCCAAACTGTGAGTCAAAGTCTCATCAAGTGACATTGTTTAATGGAAATAAATGAAACTGAAACTGATGTTCCTCCTAATCTGACACTAATAAAATAAACATTGGTTTTGATGCGAACGTTATATACGAAAATGGTCTGGCTTGTTTACATCGGCAATACAATAATATTCTTCAAGTATCTAGGCAATAGCACGAAGTTGTTTCCTGGTTTGAAAATATGAAAATATTATCTTCCACAGCAACATCACAAAACAATATAATAATCACTAAATAAGATCAGTGGACTAATTAAAATGCAAGCTCGATAACAGTTTACAAGTACCTATAGAAGAAGACAACAATACTAAATGGACATCGATCGTATTTGCCATGAACAAACAAATGTAAACATTAAGTTGACCTGACAGGGAGAGGCAGAGAGGTGGAGATGCCAGGTATAGGCCGGCCCATGCTATCCGTGTACATATACATAGGCGAGTAAGGCGGGTAGCGTAAATTTCATCACCCGTCATACTCCTTCCCACCAGCACTATAAACACCAGGTGGCTCAGCTAGTTAATCTTAACTAAGTTCCTTTTAAGTTACATTGCCTTCCAAAAACCATCCGGATTTTATTTAAAATGTGTTGTAAACATCTGTAAGCCTGCACGCTTTACCAATTGAGTTTATACTTCGAAACTTTGACATAAAAGAGTGAACATGGGAGAATTTAAAAATGAGGAAACGCATTTGCAATCATCTTTCGTGTACCTTTCAGTTTACCTTGTGGCGACAAATACGCGTTTTACGAGATGAACGCACAAATTCCGGTTTACACCGGAACAATACACCTACAATTTACGTTATTCACATGACTCAAAGCTGTGAACTTTTAACAAATTATAATTTGATATAACTCAAATTCAACCAAAAGAAATGGACCCTTTCGTTATACTAACTTCGGAACTATTGAAATAAAAACAGAAAACTTTAGACAAGAAGTGACGTTGTTGGCGTTAACTGTAATGATAGGTAACACTTAATGATCAGTGAAAGCTGCTATAAACTTATACCCCATATGACATGTTGTACAAAAACAAAAACTTGTAAAAAAAAACTGCCAAGCACCTTCCCACTTAAAACAATTGAGATCTAAAAGAAGGGCCAAGCAATAATATATTGTTTAAACATTTTCGCACTTAAAATTCGTGAAATCATTTCGCCCAGTTACTGCCGCCAAGCACAACACTAAAAACCTAATGTTGTGTCCAAATTTGAAGAATACAATCTAAGTAAACCATCATTGTAAATTTAACAAAATTATAAAAATTAAAAACGACTTCAAAATAAATTTAAAATTGAAATTAAAAAAATTAAAAATAAAGCTTGGCGCATTGAATTTGCACCGACCATATTGTAGACTTCCTCTATCTTCTTCCTACTTTCTGTCTTTCTTCGGCTCCTTTATCGTCATCTTCTTTCTTATGTTGCCTTCTTCTTGACACAATGCGCCTAGCTTTATTTTTAATTTTTTTAATTTCAATTTTAAATTTATTTTGAAGTCGTTTTTAATTTTTATAATTTTGTTAAATTTACAATGATGGTTTACTTAGATTGTATTCTTCAAATTTGGACACAACATTAGGTTTTTAGTGTTGTGCTTGGCGGCAGTAACTGGGCGAAATGATTTCACGAATTTTAAGTGCGAAAATGTTTAAACAATATATTATTGCTTGGCCCTTCTTTTAGATCTCAATTGTTTTAAGTGGGAAGGTGCTTGGCAGTTTTTTTTACAAGTTTTTGTTTTTGAGAAATGTTCAAATAAACAGGATTTTAAATTGTAGTATCTTTCCCGTCACTTTGAGAAATGAAAATGGTGTTGATTTTAATAATCCTGTTTCTATTCACTAAAAAAGGTTTATTCAGGGTAGAAAATGTATTTCAGTGATTCTCAACAGGTGAGGAATTCCCGCTAGGGGAAATGTTATGGTTCCAGGGGTTGGGGTGGGGGGGGGGGGGGGGGGTGGAATTGTACCACGAATAAATACAAAACGTATATTTTTGAACAAATTCTCATATAATTACGAAAAAATATTCTAAAGAAACCAAATATCAAATCGACGAAAATTATGGTCTCAAAAGCATAGAAATGGTCCAACTTTATTTTTGATCATCAACATTTATCCTGGTCTGTACGACCCGGACCCACTTGTGGCTGGAGGGTCCCACAGACCCTCGTGGTTTTGTGAGCAATTTTTAATCTTATACACAAACGTTTTTCCTGGAATACAGTACTTACAGGGCAAATAAATGTGTGTCAATATTTTGCGCATAATATTTGCAATGCACTTGGGGTGGGCGTTGTACATTATATTATGAACAACGGTAAAAGGGGGAATTGGAGTAAAAACGTTTAAGACCAACTGATGTATTTATTATGTAACTGCCTGTCAATATAACATTCAATAGATAACTGATTTCTGATTGTGGTCAAAATATCTACTCGGTTGTTACAGATTTCTCTCTCTTTCTGTCAGACTTTCTGTTCTATTCAACTTCTTGCAGTGAAATGCACAGGTTGTTCAAAATGCAAGTCACGTCAGGGCAGTGAAGTGCAATGTGACACGTGCAGATGACTCTGAATGCATTCTGCATTTTTAATAATTTCCACGAGTCACTCTTGAAGATTTCTGAGTGCATATTGCTGATGGAAACTTCAGGTTTTCACGAGGTATAGCATGTCATTCTGAAAGAAAAATGATAAAAACGAATCTCATCTCATCACGAAACGCAGCCGTCTAACATACTAAGAATTTACACCTACAAACCATGTTGATTTATCTTAATTTATATTTTGGATGATCATAATAATATCGAATATTTACGGCTGATAATCAGTTTTCATGCAGCACTGATTCACCCAAATTGAAAAATAATCGGATAAATTACATTATCAGTTTTCAATTCTTTATCACTAAAACAACTTTTACAATGTCGTAGCGTCTTTAATTCATTGTACTCTTACTCTCTGCTCTACGAGTGAAGGTGATTGAATCCACACAAAATAGCTCCATTTTGTTTTTATATTCATGCTTTTTGCGTTTTACAGAATTTTAGGTGCGTAAAAAGTAAACTAAAGACAAAATAAGCTGAGAGACCCAGTTTACCTGACTCCAAGTGGACTTTTGATATTTATAGATGTAAAAAACCTGAGTAGAATTATATTTCGTGGTTAAGTAGGAATCAGCCATCCTTAGATTAGATGTTTCTTGTAAAACCAGGGTTTTGTAAACCCCTTAGGCTGCATTTCACCAAGATCCTAAACCCGGTTTAGAGTCGGTAAACCTGGTTTAGGGACCTCTAAACCAGGTTTAGCGCCTCTAACCCGGGTTTAGAATCTTGGTGAAATGCAGCCTTAGATAGCTCAACCTGTCTGTGTCTATAACTGTTTGCATTATTAGAAAAATCGTCATTGCTAGTTCCAGACCACATGTTGAGCTAACTCAGAAGTTTGGAAGGTAACCTGCGAAATACAAACATGTAACCCAACTGGGATTCGAGCCCAGATCCTTCGGGTTACCAGCCCCATGCTTTAACCATAACCAATTAAGCTACCAGGGCACATTCTTAATCAGCAGGTTGGGTTGCCATACGACTCTTGCGAGTCTGAGCATGGATGTGTTGTAAGGTCCGAGTATCTGACCTTTACCTATACATATCTGGGTTCGATCGCAGGTAACCTTCCAAACTCTGTTCGAAGTGAGAGATTCACTAAATTTCCATCATTATCAACTAAGGAATTTCCAAAAACTTGATGTCGTGTACGTTTTCGAAATCATCGGGGTTAAACAAAAACTTGTTTAAAAAAATCTGATCCAAGGATATCCTTATTCCTACTCTAGTATAAACTTCAAAACTTGAACGACGTTTTCTCCTATTTTCTAAGTTCAACAGAAACACTCTCCAAATCCTTCACATGAGGCTGTAGACTAACTCAACCTGCACCTCGCAACGTCTCCTGGTTTGAGTGAAGCAGCTCCCCCCCCCCCCTTGCTTCAGCTGCTTCTGCATGGATCCTACGTAGCAGACAGGTTGCCAGACTGAATTCCACGGAGTGTAGGCGTGATGTAATTACTGCGAGGATATGTAGGCTTTGTCTTGGTGCTGATACATTTACATAATGAATTCATCTTTAGAACTATAGAAGGGTCACGTTACACTGCGTAGGCGTTAGAATTGTGGTGTTTGACACTCGGTGTATTTTAATTAAGTTTAGATAATTTCATTCTACGTAAATCTATTTAGGGTTGGTTTTTTCAATGCTCTGTTAACTCATTTGTCAAGTTTAACAGTTGACTAAGGCTTTTGTCATGGTAACAAGTTGGCATACCTCAAATACAAGTCTTTATGAGACTGTTGGTTAATAAATAATTTAACAAGGCATTGCAATCGGCCGTTATACTAATATAATCATTACAAAGAAGAATAAAGAGATGTCTTACTTGATCAATACATTCTCTTGTGCCACGATAATCTCCTGTCTTTCTCAATATTTATTTAAAAAAATCATTCTGCTTAAAGTAGAAAACGCTGTACGTATTTTATATAAACTCAACAAAATTCATACTTATTTAGAATGTTTTCACTGTTATGTGTCAATAACATTAAGCCATTTTAAAAGTTGTTTTGGTTTTTAGACCTAATCAACTATTTAAAATTTAGCTAAAACTAGCTTTAAAGCTAATTGACTTTGTTTACATTGAAACATTGCTTATTGATACCAGCCGGTCAACTCATAATCTTCTAAACCAGGTCATAACTAGAATTACAATATACGTAATGAATAATTTTATTTCAATTTAGTTTTACTCATTTTATCTCAGAATGAAAACATATGCTAACATATTATTATCTTTTCATTTCCAAACCCCATCCAGCGATGCTATAACCTACATTTAGCATACGTGAAATGTGAAATTAAATTACACATGTGATATTAGCCAAGGTAACAAGGGGATTGGATTGGAATGGAAATGGGAATAGGGGGAAAGGGGAACGTTAATTCTGTGGCTTATGCTAATACCTGTGATGAATTGATAACTAGTCGTTTGCAATTGTTTGAATAATAACATTACTTTGAGTGCTTTGCAGGAGTGGATCGATTTTATGTAATTTTGTATACAGCTTATATATTATTCTAGAATGTCACACCATTTGCTTTCTCATAGACGTGAAATTGTATAGATGCTTTTCAAAGGGTGTTTCGTGCAAAAGCATCAATACGTTGTGTTGAATGTAGTTTACAATTCAATGCATTTAGCTAAGACTTTGAGGTTATGTTTAGCGATGTTCATACGCTGGCATCCATGCTTCTGTCATTTGAAGTATATGTAATGCCTAATGGTGTTAAACAGAGCGGAAGATTGTAGTAAGTATAGCAACGTCGTGTATAGTGGTTGGGGTTAGAAATAAAATTCCAATTATTCCTTAAAAAGCGAAAAATAAATACTGGAGATGGTTGGGAAATATAATGGAAGGAAAGTTTTTTGATTGCCTGATTCAACAATATCGTTTTCTGTTTCATTTTGCGATAGAAGAACTTGGCAATAATTGGACTTCGATTTGTATTTTCATTTATTTGTTTTAGTAACTTAAGTTAACTTACCATATGATTTAATGCCACATTTTCACCGTTTTTAGACATACCTTATTGGTGTTACTTCCATGCCGATATTTTATCAACACATATTAACATAAAACGCCATATCAAGTCCAACAATTTGTTTAATTAAAACTGTGCATTCCAGAGTAAAGGTTGATTGAATCTTTGACGCTGTGCAATCCGCTTTTTAGATTCTTCGACATTGGTCCAGAGAAGTTACGTGTGAACACTTTACGTTTTTAAACACCAAGTAGGTACGTAGTATGTCTACAAGAATTCTGACTGCATTTTATAAATAGTGATTTGCTTGCAAAGCGAAAGATCTAGGTCGACTGTTCTTACGGAGCTACTTTTTCGATCATCAAATCAAATCCGTTCAAACTTCAATCTATCTTCAGAAGAAAAGTATGTTAACCCAAGTCAGGTACTTCAGATACACGTGGCTAAACTTTGGAGTATTAAAGTGATCATCAGAGGCAGCCCGGCTTCCATTGTTGACATTGCAATTTGTTTACTTATTATTATTGTTGTAGATTTAACAGACGCAACGTTTCAAAATTGTTGCGTTCACATGTGTACCTGAAGAGAAGGGGTATAGAAAAATCATAAAAGCTTTACTTATTGAAATATACGAGCTTTTACTAGCTTAAAGTTGTCAAAGTTCACTTTGCATACATGTTAGCTTGTAAGCTTCAATAATAGAACTTTCTTGTTTCTATAAGTTAAGAGGCAAACGGAAGCGAACGGGAATCGAACGGTTCGTCAGAGCGTTTTTTGAAATTGTGTCTTCCCACTTAATAATTTTAAAACATCAGATAGTAACGACCCATAACAGCTTAATAGACTAAATAGTGCCGCACACTGGAGTTCATTATGACCTCTGGTGCTACCTCAAAGTGTTAAATACGATTATTTTCGATTATTTTATTAAAAATATCGTATTTTACATTTTGAGGTCGCACCAGATAATGAGCTCCAGTGTGCGTCATTAATTAGTGTATTAGGCTGTTATGGGTCGTAACTATCTGATTTTTTAAAACTTTTAAGTGGGAAGACACAATTTCAAAAAAACGCTCTGACGAACCGTGCGATTCCCGTTCGCTTCCGTTTGCCTCTTAACCCTTGAAAACTTAATATCCAGTTTAACTTATAAATACCATGAAAAATCGACTATTTTATTTAGATTTTATGTCCCTTGTCTCGAAGTGCGGGTTCAATTCTATTTGAAAATCAGTTTATCACAACTGAATCAGAAAAGATGAAATTGTTTGAAGTCTTTTTCAACCCTCAAACAAAATACTTCGGTACATCTCCAGCCAATCATATAAACTCTGCACGAAACGTGAGAAAACAACAAGCACAGAAAGTCAAAATGAAAATCTAACTATAAAGATGACAAGAGATTTTCACTCGGCGTTTTATTTCAAACAGATCACGTGTGCGATTTCTCGTGGCATTCCCCTGGAGAAATATGAACTGCGACGAGAAGAAGCCGGCGAAACGAAGACTTGTTTGTAGCTTGTGGAGGTTGGGCGTCTCGGGAGGTCGACGTCGCGACGCCGTGGGGGCGTCGAGTTTCATCGACAGCGCGTCCTAGGGACCGCGGAGAATGACATTCGAGCTCAACATATTCGAGAGTTAATCTGGAAGCTAAATATGATGTTATTCTGTTGAAAACTTTAAATACATCATTTGTGGAAATGTGTTTAGAAAAAAAATGTGTGACACATAAGATAAATATTTTTGTGTTGGTAATCGAAAGATTTCGGTATAAAGAAAGTTCAAATATACGTACATACAAATTGTAATGAATTTTCATTATAAATAGATTGGTTTTGGGAATTCTCTTTTCTGAGGAGGGAAAATTGACTTCTGAAACTTAAAAGTTGTGAAAACGCATATTTTTGCAGATAAATTGCCTCAGATGTGTGGATTCTCTGGAAAAGGAATTGTTTCGTTAATGAAAATATATTCAAAAATATATTCGAAAATATGTATTCACATGTTTACTCAAAATGTAATGCGATTGTGGAAACTATTTTTATTTTATTTTGAAACATTCATACGTCCCCTCAACGCCGACCTTTTCATCTTCAAAATCAAACTCAAGAAAACGTTACTTGTTGTTTCGCGTTACACAAATACGTCCACACTTTGACTTTTCCTTTACCCAATTCTCCCGGCAAATTACAATTCATCTCCATAGCTGGAAATATCCACGTAGAGCCGTGGAACCAGATGAGACATCTCCGTGCACCGAGTACTAAGCAGAAGGTTTATTGACTCTGGTAGTTTAATACTTGGTGGCAGGAGGTGGGACGAGGGCGGGCCTCCTTTCTTTATTCAACGACTCTTGAGCATTTTCCAATTATTCAATCTTGAAGAATGTGTTCAACGCTTACATATCAATGAGGTAAAATCAACAGTGAGGAAAATGGTGACTTATAGTGTGTACGAAGGATAGCTATTAGAAGAAAATGAACATAATATTCGATGATGTAACTCTGATTCTTGTTGGACTACATAGGTTTTGCAAGAAAAGTAACTCGATTTACTTAAGCCCCATTTACATGAACAAAGTTTCTATCAAATACTTTGATAAAATCTTTTCTTCAGATAAATTCTACAGTGTAAACAAGACATTATGATGAACACATGATTTGTCAATTGGATTGTGTCAAATCTTTTATGAAATAACTGTTATCTGTAAAAGATTGGATGGAATCAGCTCATCAGAGAACTAACATTAAAGACATGTTCAAAACTTCAAAATGGCGTTAATGAAGTATACAGTACGTACAGTACACAGTATACAGTACAGTATTAAACATTATTTTTTAATCTTGTCTTTTTAAGGACCTCTCGCAATTAAAATGTACGACCCATTCACACGGTAAAATTTCCTATCAAATCTTTTATCAAATCTTTTATAAAACCTTGTATACAATCTTTTACAGAAATAGAACGTTCTTTATGATAAAAGATTTTACTCGACCCTTGCAGAACATTTACCATCAAATTGTCTTGCTACTCGGTAAAATTTCAGTGAAAAAAAATGTTAAAAAAGATTTGATAGGAAATTTTGCCGTGTAAATGAGGCTTTAGACCCATACAATTGGTGTAACATCCCGCATTGTAATGGCCGATTGTCTACACGCTCCGAGTGGCGAGTGGCGTGAGACTGGGGATGGGGATGGGGGTGGGGAAGGGGATGGGGACGGAGAAGATGAGGAATGCTGGAGAGAGGCTCACAGATTAAAAGTGTGCTTGTAGAATCGAACTGTTTGCTAACAATGAATAAACCAATAGAGGGGCCTGACAATCAGTAATTGGATGACCCAAGTGACCACAGGTTATTCCAAGAGCCGGCGCCTCTAGCATAGTTGAGTCCGCAACGCTGTTTACAATCTTGATGTGGGCGACGCGTTGATGAGCGAGCACCGGCATGAGCAACAAGTGAAATTTTTCACCAAACCTTGGCCAGCTGAAAAACGTAAATCAATCAAAATCAAGCAAAATCAAGCTGCTACAATTTTATATCTGGTTGTTTGTTCTGAAATGAAAGCAAGTCCAATCATTTGAAAGTGATCAAAAGTGCTATTACTTTATGGTGCTATCAAAATTAATGATTTTGACAGCTTTCAAACATTTTAAAATATAAAGAATGAGCAGCAAATTATTTTTTAAAAGCTGGGATCACCCTCTAAACCGCCATTTTAGGATGTATACTAAACAACATAAACAACATAAATTTATGTTATAAACAACATAAAAAAACCCATTCATAATTCAATATTTTCAAAAAAAAAATTATAACGGATATCGAGCATTTCTACATTTCTTAGCATTTCTTAAGGGGGTTCGAATCCTTCCGCCAATCTACCTGACATTGTTGTCTTGGCACTTAAAGTGTTCAATATTGCGAGGGTCAATTTCTATTCAATAACCAAAAAGGTTGTATGAAAAAGGTTTTATTTTATGAGGGTCTGGGAAATTTATGACTATGGAACGTGCTGTAAACAATGAAACTCTTGAGTTAGGGGGGAGTACTGAATATCTTGAGGCCTCACTAACATAATCACAATTAATTTTATTTCAGTATTTAATTTTTTCCCAATTAAATATTAATGACATTACTTTATAAAATAGCAGACTGACAAATTGTAATGATTCCGGATGTGCACAAAAAATACCGATTTTTTATATTCAGCCGTTTTCTTATGCAGGTGGCCCGAATGAAGTTTTCATTAAAGTATACTCACTCGTACAACCTGCATTCTAATTAAGGCAAATTGGTAGAACTCATTTAAATATCATAAAATAGCCAGATAATGCCCGGTGTGACTAAGCTATTTTATATTGCCGTGAGTCTTCAGGTTCAACAACAAATAATTGTGAAAGTCCAAATTTCAGTCACTTTTGGGTTTTAAAATCTCATCCCCTCATGCAACCTTAAGTCACTTTCTCTGTGTGTTTCTTGAAGGCATGGTCACACAGTTCAGCCAATCGATTTTGAAATTTGGCACATAAACTAATGTAATATGAGCAGTCATATGTCTAGTTTTTTTTAAAAATAAAATTGATTGAAAATTTAAAATGGAATCGTTTGACCGAACAACTTTTACGAGGTCATTGGGAGCAGTATTTTATGAGTTTTTGACCATTTGGCTACTGCTCATTTGACGTTTTTGGCACCATCTCTTCCCAGCTGTCTATTATGGAGCAGCACGAAAATGAATTCGCATGATTACAAGAATCACATAAACGCGTTTCACAGAGCGTTTTCCTAGTTCATTACCATTTGTTGCTGCAATAATAAACGAACTACAACAAAACGGTCACAATCCCAACAATGGCAGAGTTCAACTTTGGTCATCCTTCCTCTTAATATCAATTTACCATGCGCCAAATGTTTTTTTTCTTGTTTTCGTTTTGCTGCTGACAAGTTGCATTCCCCATGGTAATGAACTACACGAGAATAATCTCTGTTTTATTCAGTGTCGATGGATTCTAGTTCAGAAGTAGGTTTGTTTCCGCTGCTATTTAGATCGACATATTCCCAGTGGAATGGGATTATAATGGGATAGGGATTATAATGGGATAGGGATTATAATGGGATAGGGATTATAATGGGATAGGGATTATAATGGGATAGGGATTATAATGGGATAGGGATTATAATGGGATAGGGATTATAATGGGATAGGGATTATAATGGGATAGGGATTATAATGGGATAGGGATTACAACAACAGGATGTGGCTATTCCAAGGCGATGTTTTAACAGTGAATCGAACCAGGGCTTCGAAGTTGCTAATACAAATGAAATAAAAAATCATAATACGAAAAGCATGAAAAAGAATATTACAAATTTAGCTATGACATCAATATCAAGAGTTGGTAACTTGAAACTGGAGGCCAACTGTTCACCATGTTCACCATTTTCGCAGTAAAAAAATTATGGTTTGCATGTGTATACTCTCTCCCTCTCTCTCTCTCTCTCTCTCTCTCTCTCTCTCTCTCTCTCTCTCTCTCTCTCTCTCTCTCTCTCTCTCTCTCTCTCTCTCTCTCTCTCTCTCTCTCTCTCTCTCTCTCTCTCTTAAGATTCCAGAACGTAGTGGAAAAATGTTCGGAAATTTGAGAAGAAAGTGAGTGAAAATCAGTGTCATGAATCTGAAAGCTGACTTCCATCTCGCCGCCATTAGCTCCGTATCTGTGTCACGTGACTGAGAACTTACCGCTTCACAAGTTCCTTCAAAGCTCTCACCCAAACCCAGGCACACACAAAATCATAGATTTTCAATACAAACTGAGAAATAAGCTTTTACAAACCGCTGGCTTCATCCCCGTGTTTGCTGAACTAAGAAGGAAGCCAATATCGAAAGTATATATATGAGTTTACACTTAGTGCAAAGCAAAAAGTACATGAAACCCGAGACATGGTTTTGATAAAGCATCGATACCCAATCAATTTGGAGCTAGTTTATCAACACTCTATCACTCATAACTGCAAAATGATCGATCGTCCTCTAAGTAATATAAAAACTAAAAGAGAAACCCGATACGGTGAAGAGACTTAAAGTTCGGTAGAACTTTGCCCTTCAGATTTTTATATTTCGTTACTAAAACAGAATGTTCATTTTGGATTCTGTGAACGTTTCCAAAAAATTAAAGTCTAATATTTGAAGTAACAGTACGAAGTTTACTTTTTCGCGAACATTTTTAACTGAGCTGCAAAATATTTTATGTTTTTAATGCCAAATGAACTTATAAAAAGATTGTAATAATTCAAATATTTTCACAGGATTACTCTGAATAGATATTGTAGGTAAATTAAAATATTCAGCTTGGGATTAAAAATATGTATTTTATCAGTACATTTAACGAGCTATATAGCAAGCGGTAAAAAGAAGCCATGTAAAATATGGTTGTTGGATCGACTTCTAAAGCCTGTGTACTTGAGAAGGGAATTGAATGGACATGAAAGGTGTCCAATTGTTTGGGAAAGAATGAGCATGTATAACGTTTACAGTGTAAAAAGCTCAATTAAATTCAGGTAAACCCGATTGGTTGAGCTTCAGTGCTTTTATGTGGACTTTGGAGTTATTAAAGCCCGTAAAAAGCATAAATAAATACACACACAACTTTGTGTGTGATAGGAATAATTAGGAATAATAAATAGGAATATAGGAATAGGAATAATAGGAATAATTATTCCTATTATTATAGGAATAATTCCTATTCCTTTAGGAATTATTCTCTGTATTCACTCTAGACCCTTTACACGGCAACAAAAAATACATAAGAGTTAAAATCCACTTTGGCCTCTAGTAACTATGTTATTATTTTATTTATTTTCTCAAAACCAAACTTTTGGCTGCAGGGCAGTCTATAGAACTTAAGCTAACTAAAACTACGCTGTATACGCAAAAGAAAAAACTGTCTGATAATACAAGGAATACCAACAAAACTAAATGTATAATCCACGGTAACTATAAAACGCTCTGTGTAACGCCTTGAAAATCAAGGCTTATAGCTTCGTATTGCATGGGATTTCATATGCGTATGAAAGTTGCTGCTATACACACATTGGTAACGTCGATATAATAAAATGCGTCAATGGAACAGTGATGATATCTTAATAAATTTAACAAATATTTCACAACAAGCATAAAATATCTGTAAAATGTCAATATCTCTTGATGAAGTTATTCACAGAGTAATCTGAATCCCAGAAAAAAACACTCCGTGTAAAAAAGGCAGCCAAGTCTCTTTACTTTAAAAAAATTCAACACCGAAAAGGAGTGATATCAAAAAAGGAGCCAAGTCAATGACATTTCCAAATATTTAATCGTATCTTTGAAATAAAAGTATAAACACCGAGAAATACTTTACAAAAGGACTTGGCGCATCGTTTTTTTAAAGACATCATTCTATCCTAAAAGTGGAAAGAAATTTACAAGTAGGTACATTTTCCTCTTTCTATTAGAGCCAGAATCTATGAATCAAGCTACTTTTAGTAATGACTATTTTATAGTTTTGTCAATGGCGATAGAAGCATGATTTTATGCTGTAATATATAAGTAATATAAGGGTGAAAGAATTACATAACAATTGGAAGTGGTGAGAATGTAGGTTTCTTTGGAAAACTTCCATGGAGTCAGGAGTCAGGATCCTCATCAGTGTGTTGTGTCTAATGTCCGCCCGTCCGATCGGGTAGCTCAGTTGGTAGAGCTCTCGCCCGGCAAGTGAGAGGTCCCAAGTTCGTGCCCCGGTTCGGTCGGATATTTTTCACAACACACATCCCTTCATATCAATTGGAAGTGGGCTCATACATATTCTTGCAGTACTGTTAATATGGCGATATTAGACTGGTATCTTTTCATAATTTGATCTTGACTGAAGGAAATCATGAAACGTTGTCAAATAATTACTAACTAATGGAACACAATTATATATTTTTGAAGTGTCAAGTGTATAAAGTTAAATTTTTTAATAGAAATTCAATATGACTGTCTTCTTTGTGAAATGTATTTTTATAAAATGTGTATTAATAGAAATTGTTACATGATGTGAAGGTATAACGCATGATGAGACTTAATTATATTCACCACGAAACAATATTACGAAGATAACTATTGTGTATATTTATAGAAAGCATAGACAACAAGTTTCATAGCGTATATATTCATATAGAAAATATTTTACAGAAGGTATGTATAATATGTACCTAATTGAAAGATGTTTCCCTATTATTCTAAACATTCAAAATGACGGTTGTATATAAATGGCACATGCTTATGAATAGAAAAATGTCTTTAAAAAAACGATGCGCCAAGTCCTTTTGTAAAGTATTTCTCGGTGTTTATACTTTTATTTCAAAGATACGATTAAATATTTGGAAATGTCATTGACTTGGCTCCTTTTTTGATATCACTCCTTTTCGGTGTTGAATTTTTTTAAAGTAAAGAGACTTGGCTGCCTTTTTTACACGGAGTGTTTTTTTCTGGGATATCACTTCTTTTGTTAGTTTATTCATACAGCTTGTAGCACAGCTTGTGTCCGTGCAAGAACTTATTTCTTTAAAAAAATACGCCTATGCCGATTTGGATACTTAGAAAAGTTGCGTTTGGTATATAAGATTAAAATAATTATCCAAGAAGAATAGCTTTAAGTTTCGTTACAATCGGTCCAGCCGTTTTCGATATATGACGTCACTTCCGGTTTTAGCAATGGCGGCCGAAAATAATGTCGTCTTGAATTCATAATTATTACTCCTACACATTTCCAAAATTTGGTTGCAATCGGTACAGCCGTTTTTGATATATGACGTCACTTCCGGTTTTAACAATGGCGGCCGAAAATAATGTCGTCTTGAATTCATAATTATTAGTACAACACATTTCCAAAATTTGGTTGCAATCGGTACAGCCATTTTCGATATATGACGTCACTTCCGGTTTTAACAATGGCGGCCGAAAATAATGTCGTCTTGAATTCATAATTATTAGTACAACACATTTCCAAAATTTGATTGCAATCGGTACAGCCATTTTCGATATTTGACGTCACTTCCGGTTTTAACAATGGCGGCCGAAAATAATGTCGTCTTGAATTCACAATTATTAGTCCAACACATTTCCAAACTTAGGTTGCAATCGGTACAACCGTTTACGATATATGACGTCACTTCCGGTTTTAAAAATGGCCGCCGAGAGCACTGCAACCTTGAATTTATAATTATTTACAAAGTACGTTTACTTATATCTATTTTAAAGTATAAAGTGGTGAATTTAGCGTCATTTAGCATATTTATGACGTCATTTCCGGTATAGGTCATAAAATGTGTGACGTCATTTCCGGTTTCGATATTTGAATCATCAAATATTACTGATTACATAAAGTTGACCGTCTAAATCGTTTAGCGCTGGTTTTGTTCTAATCTGTTTAGCCGTTTTTGAGACATGATGTCACTTCCGGTTTCAAAATGGCGGCTTCCGGTTGGTTTTATAACAAGTCAAATGAAATATCAAAAGTACAAACGTTACATAAATATCAAGACAATCGGATCAACAGTTGTTGCTGAAATGCAAATCGATGTATATTAAATTTCATGACGTCATTTCCGGTTTATTTAAAATAATGTTCAGTCTTTTGATATTGATAATCCATATAGATGACCGTCTGAAACGATTGGCGCAAATTTCGTTCCGATCGGTCCAACCGTTGACGAGATATGACGTCACTTCCGGTTTCAAAATGGCGGCACAAAAAATTCATGGGGACAAGGTTAAATCAGACGCCAAAAGTGCACACGTGGTAAAAATGTGAGATCAATCGGTTCAGCCGTTTAGGCTGTGGCCTGTTTACCGGATTTTAGCTCCAGCCTACTACTACTACTACTACTAAGATTATTATTATGAAAACCGCCCTAAAACACAGTTTTCACGGCCCTCTAGCGCGCAAAGGGCGTAACCTATTGTTCCCAAATTTAGTATATGTTGTAGGGTGGGCCATAGCTCGAAATTAAGATATTTCGCAACAATGTGAGATTTCTCAATTTTAAGATCCAGTAGGCCGAAAATGCCACTTTGATGCTTACAGTAAAAGTGGGTTTGCTCCAGCCTTTATATGAGAGTGTGCGCGCGCCGTCCGACTTGGCTGGCGTGGAGCGACCGCTCCACTAGATATTGTCAAAAACTCTTAAAATGTGGTCACATGACCATGACAATTTAAAGTTTTCTGTTAAACGGTTCCATTTCAATTCTTAACTAATCTCATGACGTTGTTCAACAACTGTAGCTGTTACCGCTTTTATGACATTAGTGCATGTGCAAAATTTCAGATTGATCGGTTGAACGGTATGACCTGACAAAAACATGCACACAGAGAGAAAGTGCATAAAAGTGCTGACGGTTACACTCACTACAATATTAGTCATCTAATGGCTGTACTCAATGTCTGGTGTCACTTTAACACCTACCACTAACTTTAACGGGACATTGCAAACCACACAATTACCATTTAACAAATCCAACCATTACGCGTCGCAACCGAACTATTCAAGTGTAACTCTGGTTTCACTTCAGTATTGGGTTGAGCAATGAGTGATTGCTGTTGTTGAGAATGCATCGGTCAAGTGGTCTTTCTATTGAATGTAGACGGCACAGCAAGTTTAATTGTTTACTCATTCGAATCGCCGCACAACTTGCCTCTAAACGGAGATTGATGGGGTGCGTTGTGGGTCAGATTCTTATGCCCAAGAGGACGCCATCTTGCAGCGTTTGGGAAATATCTTCGACATTTTTATTTTCTATTTTTCTATCCGGATGAATACTTTGCTTCTAAATTTTCATTTTTTCCTCGTATTCATTCACATATTTATAGTTCGAATGAAGACGTTTCATGATTGATTGCTTTTGGGATTACATGTAATTCAGTCTGCATTGCCAATTCTTTTTGGTCGCATCATAAGTTTGAGGAAAATAGACATTTCCTGGCAATGTCATATGTGATTTGTTGAAATTATTATCAAGACCATAAACTCTCCTAAATATAGTCTTTCAGACCGATTCGTCATGTACAGCCAACGCATTAAGTCGTGATCAAAGCCAATGATAAAACCAGTCTTGCAAATCACCCCTCTGTATACAAATATCTGTATTTTAGGCAACTTATACTACTTCTGTGTACGACTGGTAGTCGCGATAGGGGGTAAGTTTTATCACAACTAAATGCGTTGGCTATACATACATACTAAATGCAGCAAATCAAAAACATACAAAATAATGTCCAATGAATTTCAAGTATATTTTTGAGTCATTCCCTAATAAATGTTTTCAATAATAATTTTATGATTAGTATATTTAAAAAAAAAACGTTTCCCTCGAACAACCATGATATTGTCTTATAAAAGAAATTTGGGAAACTAACATCTTTGATTAATGATTGCGTGTTAAAAGAAGATAAAAACAATCTGGTGAAAATTTAATCTTCAAAAATATGTGAGTATTTTATCATAATAAGAGGCGATAAATAAAAGAAGTGTCCTGGTGGTCAGAAGTCACGCTAGAAAATCACGACTTTTCCTTGTAAAGTTACAGAATAAGCTGAATAATGTTCACAGGACCCAACAGAAATTTTACCAACAATTGAAATATTTGATCAGACTTTTCACCGCCTTTTTTGATGCAAAATCTTGTATAGTGACAGTTCTTATAATTCGTCCAATAACGATTTAGGCGCATTCGTTTGAGCGATGACCTTTGTAATTATTTTTTTAGCCTAGATTATATTATAATTTTAACTTTACGGGACAGGTATGGCTGAGTGGTAACGCTCTGAACTTGTATTCCGGAGGCCCGGGCTCGATTCCCGCAGCCGTCCTTCCTGACCAGGGTTTTTTCGTGGTTTTCCCTCAGTCGACAGGCAAATGCTGGGAAGGTACTCTACTTATAGGCCACGACCGCCTCCTCCTACCTTCCATCCTTACCTACTCTTCACCATCATCTCCCAATCATCATCATTATCATTCATCCGTCGCCATTAGCCTCGCTGCAGAACAGTGCGACGTTAAGCCGCAGACAAAAAATTAACCTTTTTGATTTGAGAGGTGTCTTAACCTCCTTCCTTCAAGCTCAATTTGATCACGTGTTAGAGCGTACGAATCTGACTGCTGCAGGCGGTGGTGGGGGGGGGGGGGGGGGGGGGGGGCGTGACAGATGCACGAGTCATTTGGCTCCAGCTGCTGGGAAGATTCGAACCTGGTGTCGTGACACGTGGTGATGAGTCACGCCCCAGGAGATGAGAGAGAGAGAGGTAGAGAGAGAGAGAGAGAGAGAGAGAGAGAGAGGGTTGGGGGGCAGCACATGGGGTCCAGTTCCAAATGAATTGCCAATACATATGACGGACTTCCGTCGTTTAGAGTGGGTGAAACAATAATAGCAAAGAAATAAAATTGAAATCAGTTTCTATTTTAGTGGTCATTCTAGGAAAGCCATTGGTTGCCATGCCAATATAGGCACTATTAAGAGTCGACATGACTCGCAGAAAATTTCGATTCCGATGTTAAAAAAATCCTAGAAATGCATGAAAATGCATTAGCTGTGGGTTGTACGTGACATTTGTGTTGTGTTGCATGTTGCATAAGCTGCTGTGTATAGTATGTTATTTTAATTTAAATATTGAAAACCACAAAAAACCATAAAAAGGCGGCCCCTACTTCTTTCTTAACGGCTTGACCGATTGTTTTCAAAATTTAACAGCATAGGGATAAAGAGTAAATCTGTGTCTCTAGTGATCCAAAAAAATAATACATTTTTTTCTCTTTTTGAGGAAGTGCTAACATGGGCAATATATGAGTCTTTTTGGCACCTCTGCCCTGAAATAACTAAACAAAAAATAAAACTTTGGGGCCACTAGAGACACAGATCTACTCGTTATCTATTACCTGTGAAAATTTGAAGACAATCGGTAAAACCGTTTAGAAAAAATAGGGGCCACCTTTTTGTGCTTAATAAAACATATATTTCATCAAGTATCGTAGACTCTTAAGAAACTCACTCTAATGTTTTATGTTTAGGTACTTTAAAATATCAAAAGTTCCATTATATTTTAAACTGTTGTGTTGTGTCTCAAGTACCAATGAAGGATTTATTGTTAGAAATGCCCTTGATTTTAGTTTCCAACTGAACTTGGGCGACACCTTGACTTCCGGATAAGATCAAGTTACGATGTCGAATAAGGATCAGGAGTTTTAAGAGTTTTGGAAGTTATTGTGCTCTTACATTACTTTCTTTACAACGTTATAAACTTCTCAATGTATACGACCTAATTACAGATTTTTAATGAAACATAAAATTTCCGAGACATTTTAAAGTCTTTGGTATCAAAAAAGATTATTACTTGCGTCAGTACTTGATTTATTATCAAGCCTTACTATACGGGACTCTTATGGTTATGGCTCTTTCTCTGGTTTCCATTCTGCTTTTGTTTATGACTAAACTGCCCAGGACACACATATCATCTTAAAGTTTGCACACACACTTATGTCATATAAGCGGCACGTGTATACCTTTTGAACAAGATCCTGTGATTGATTTTAAATTAAAAGTGTAACCGTTTGACCAATCAACTTCAAATTTGCATGGTCATGGTACCAACAATTTAGATGTTTTCGTAAATTTTCAGACAAATTAATCAAGACTTCACGAATAATTGACATTTTACTGTAATTTTATATTTTTTTGAAATATTTGTCAAATTTACTGAAATAATTTTAAGAAATTATCACTAGTGTAGATAAAGATGAAGATAATACAATAATTATCTAGATAATTGAGCGAGCGTAGCGAGCGTCACCACGGTACACTTATGGCACTTTCTCTGTGTGTTTGTTTTTTTTTTGTTTTTTTGTTTTTTTGTTTTTTTGTGTTCACTGCCCAGGTCAAACCGCACAACCAATCGATCTGAAATTTTGTACACATACTAACGTAATCTATGCGATCCCTGGGATCTTTTCTGAACGAGATCCTGTGATTGGTTCAAATTTTATAAAAATTATCTTTCGATTAGTTGGTTCGATCAATTTGAAATTTAGCAAAGTCATTGCAACCAACATTGTACCCAATCAAAAAAAAATTCAGCCAAATCCTCCAATTGGTTCAAATTTGAAACCATTTTTCCTGTGATTTTTGAAATTTAAACTGGAACCGATTGACCGACCAACTAAAAACTTCGCATGGTCATTTGTACCAACATTTAAGGTATTTTTGCCAATTTTCACTCTAATCTGTCGTTATTTTCAAAAGTTTTTGTCATTTTAGGGACATTTTGCGTGTTGGCTGTCAAATTCACGGCGACTTCGAATCTACAGTTCAAGGCAAAGTAGTTAGAGCAGAAAGTTTCAAACGAAATGAAACTAATAATGACCGTTCAACAGATTGATATGATATTGTGTACACACACTACATATCATATCATATGGGTGGTCCCAGGTATATTTTTTGAACGAGATCCTGTGATTTTTGAAAATTAACAAGGAACCGTTCAATCATAAAGGTTTAATCGATCAACTTAAAACTTAGCAAGGATTGGCACCAATATTTGTGGAGATTTTGGAGATTTGTATACAAGTCTGTGACGAAACTAAAGAATTGTTGGCTTTTAATGACATTCGATAGACATAATTTCGGTTCGAGGTGTTGCGTGTATCCGTGCTCGCTCATCAACGCGTTACACAGAGCGTTTTCCTAGTAATTATGTAATAGATAATAGATTTTTTTTACTAAATGAATAAATAAAAAAATGCTGCTCCGTAATTATTTTTGAATCCTAAATTCGGAACTCAAGCTTTTAAAAAATGGGGCCGTCAAAACAAGCCAACTAATGCGACTAAACGGAGACGATTTTCCTTTTTGATATTATCTGACACGTTCATACACACAAATGCATTTCCAATTTTATGTTTTTAATCTTTATAATTGACAATAATTGTTAACAATATTTTTTATTTAGATAAAGATAAAGATAACCAATTATTTAATTATGATATGATTATGATAGGTAAGATAATAGAAAAAAATCTAGATAATTATCAAGATAATTTTATCTAGATAAGTGATCTAGAACACTTCTCATTGGACGCATTAGGTTCCAAGTTTTTCCAAAGTCTTTCGAGCAGCAACACGAGAATTTGAATTCACCTGCAGTACGAAGGCTCGCTCATCAACGCGCTACACCGAGCATTTTCCTTGTTTTCAGTTGATTGTTCGATCCGATGGCGAACTCAATGGCACGTGAACTGATTCCAGCAAATCGATCTCCGAGCAAGACAACTGAAGCCACAGCTATATTTGACGGCAGGAATGTCGGCCACTAGGCAAGGATTCAGATGTCAGCATGGTCCGTTAGGGGGTTATATATCACGCTTTAGTAGAATACCTTGCAGTGATTCGATTTGACACTTAGCTAGACTTGATGATTAATAAATCACGGTATGTGTAGTGCTAGAATATACGGGAGTTTGAAGCGGGCAAGTAGAGTGTAAGGCATCAGGGAACTACTGTTTATGACATTTTATTACATCGATTTCATAAATATTTGACATTGAAAAGTCTATTATTGTTGCTATATTATTTTTAATTCTCTATTCTATGGTATTCGATTGTGTTGTCTTAGTGGTTGTATATAAGAATTTATCCCAAGCTATTCTCTTTAAAAAATGAATACAAGAAAAAGTACAAAATTCTTCCTTGAAATAAGAGAAAATCCACAAGTATCCGAATATAGAATAAATTATGATTTATTTTTGCAATGCAGTTTTTAAATTTTTTAAAAGAAAACTGTGAACTTTTCCTAAGTACATTTGTTCCACATACATGCACATTTACATGTATTTGCAAGCACATGTGCTTAAGTAGAACGAGACTTCATGGCACAAGATATTAGTATTATGAGATGCATTACATTTTATGTATACACATCTTGTAGAGTACACATGTTAGAGAACTTCCAGCGTCTTCATAAGTTCTAGAACTTCATTTAAAGTTTAATTGTGTCACTCATAATACTTGAAATATATCTCCTACCAAGGGCGTACTCGGGGGGGGGGGGGGGGGGGGGGGGGCTTTGGCTCCCCCTCCGAAATCAAGACAGATCATGTCAAAAACGTTCCAAATGGTTAGAATTGAGTTAAATTTCCAAAACATTTCCGGGGCTTTTCGCCCCGGACTTCCATCTTCTAATAGTTTCAATGAGTTTACCTACCCATTTTTGGATATTTTGTAATTTATAATTTCCCAAAATAGCTATACACTGCGATTCAAAATTGCACCTTAATGAATGACCTTGATCCAAAATTTTCTCGGGGGTGGCGCCCCCAAACCCCTTGTTTTCCACTGTGATTTTTCAAAATATTAGCAAAGTCCGCCCCCCCCCCCCGAAATTCCATCCTTGATACGCCCTTGTCTCCTACCTAAATAATCTCACACTAACACATGATTCACTTCAACACAACGTAATTACATTTTAAGTAGAATGTGGGTTAGCTCGACGCAACTCAACATTGATCGAGTTGGAGGGTGACCTTGAACAATTCCATCAGCTCGTGGAGATTACTTCTGTGGATCAGACATGGGCAATGCGTCTCGCCAGCGTTATTAATCCCACAAAAGCTGCCACGTTTCTTGCCGTCAAGACGGTGGTAAAGAAAAGGAAATCCTCTCTCTCAAAACAGAGCTTTAGAACTCGAGGTTTTTGTTGTCTATGAACTAACTAAGGAGACTTACTGTGTGCGATGATTGCATGGGATGAAAAGCACAGTTCGTTTTCACTCAACTTATGTTTTCATACGAAAGCTGGAGTTATTCGATTTGTATGGGACTCGCCTTCTATGTTATAACTTTTTAGTACCTTAAAACTAATATCTTTTACTATAATTTCGGGGAATGGTTACTATATAGTTTCAAACATTTTCTTGTAGGTCAAAACATGAAAAAGCAAACGTTGTTTGTAACAAGATAACAAAACTGATCTCACGATAGTATTTTATATTCCCACCGTAAGAAGAGAAAATTCCAATTCTGATTTTTCGTTTGTATGACGTAAAATCCATGAAAAACAAAAAGGTATAACAATTGCATGTATAGAGACTATAAATTAAACATATTTGAGAATTATGTTGAGAATGATGAGATAAATGCTGGTTTCACTAGTGAGAATTATTGTGTTTTTTCATAAACGAGAGATTATGGGACTAAAGAATGGTGTATTGTTGACGCCTATGACCGAATCCAAAAAAGAAGAAGGAAGTAAATTGTCAACGAAAGTGATGCTAAAAAGTCTTCAGGATATAAAAATAGACACTCCATTGTCTGAGAGTTACGGATTTCCAGAACTTTTGGCAAGACTTCTGACCATGACCGACAAGAAAATAAAACTTCTTGTCTCTTCAATAATTCTTCTGTTTTATGAATTAAGACTTAACTTTTGTTATATTTACCATACGAAAAACTTGAACTTACGAATGTACCAAAAAATGTTTCTTTTTATGATTAATAACATCTGAAGTAGGACTATAAAGAGTTTTCAAGTAAATCAAGATGGTGTCGCAAAAATGCGAAGTTTTCGCGTTTCCATCCTCTTGTTTTTAGAAATATGAAGTGTCAGCGTTTAAGTTTTGCTGTAAATAATAAAAATGCGTTGATGCAGCGTCGTTTACTGACAAGAGTTATTATATTGCCATTGTTATGGAAGAATGGAATCCAATTTTATACCTATCAAAATCACAAGGTTTGAAATTCAAGTGAAACATACCCATTTTAGATCAGTTTTGTTAAGTATGCATTTCATTTGTTTTTTGTCTCGCTTTTTAATTTGGATTATTCCTGATTTACCACCAAATATTCATGAAGTTACTTCTTGCATGAAATCATAAAGTATGAAATGTTCATAGCTTGCACGAACTTCTATTTGTTTTATATAAGCAATGCTAAATTATTGAATTTTCCACCTGAGAACAGACATTACGTTGACACGTTGACGGGTCAGATTATAACTTGATTGAGGTAAATCGATGTATTTTTGTAATGTGATTGATTCCACTGCGTACTAAAGATATCTCCGGACCCTATACAATTTCCCAGGTACTCATTAACTTAAAATATTGTCAAAAAGCAGAGAATCACAGCTATTCTGCGTGCCATCAAGATGGTGGCAGGCAGCAATGAGGTGACATCACGTGCAATCTATGAACACCTCAGACGTAGAAGGCCAGAAGTCCATTTTAATGATCCTTGAGGGGAGCTTAAAAGTCAGTAGGTACTTCCTTGATTCTTATCAAGCTGAAATTTGTTTTAATGAACTACCACTTGTCTTGTTTGCACTCTATAATTCTGTCCTCGATTTGTTGAAAAGTAAACGTTTCGAACAAGCTGCAATTTTGCTTTGGTATCAAGACCAACTTTATCATATTTTATATGTTTCCAGTGAAATCGGCAACTCTCAAACAGTATATTAACATGGTGGCAATACAAAGGTTCGGTTACCAACCCGTTATGTAGTTATTATGTATGTTCATTCTTTGTAGAAGCACACACATTTTGTAAAAACTCATGTTTAAAAACTTTGTGTAAAGGATTTTTTTTAGGATTTTAGTAGAATGTAAAGGAATTCTTTGATGCTACTTCCTAAAATTAACGAACAAACATTACCTTCTGAATCCTTAATAAGTATTCGGTGAATCCAAGTAAACATATTGATAGAGCTTTCAATAGCCCAAAGCGTAATTGACGTTGTTTTTGGAAGAACGTTCGTCAACAAAAATATAAATAATTCAACATCTAAATAAATAATACGACTCGGAACAAAGACCGTACGTTTAACACAACATTGTCGAGATCCAAATCAGGCTTATTTATTTATTTAGCTTATGGCAGTACATCAAAGTTAAAAGAAAGTTTAAACAGTAAAAGCTAATAGTCCAACATAACGAAGATGGTTGTCAAGATATAAAATATGAACATAAACTAAAATAAAGCTCATAACCTAATTATATATTAATTCTATAATTGTATATCAAGATTTTGTAGCCACTGAAACACATCTTCTGATGGTTGAATAAAATCTTCTTGACTCCCACCATAAGCTCTTAAAGGACACTCGCTTCTGATGTGGAGCATGGTTTGTACCTCTTCCCCACAATCACACTCCGGCGACGATCTCATGCCCCATAAATGCAGGAAATAGTTGCAACGACCGTGACCGGTCCGTATTCTGTTGAGAGATGTCCAGATTCTGCGGGGAAGCTCAAGTTCATCCCGGCCACGATCTTTAAAAATAGATTTCCAAGCTTCGGGGGCCTTGGTACTGAACTCCCTTTCCCACATCTCCATGCCGCTGTAGCCATCAGAATCCAGTTTCCTTGCAAGTTCCGTGGGTGGGTGTCTTGATTTGAGACGGTGGTATCCGAGTGATAAATCTTGATGTATTGGAAGACTCAGATTTGTTTTAATTTTGTCATACTCCCTAAGCAGATTTATGGTCCTTCTGACGTGTGGTGGCTCTATGTGGCTTAACACTGGCAACCAATATAGTGGAGTTGATTTAATCGTGCCGCTTATAATTCTCATTGTTTGATTGAGAACAGTGTCAACCTTTTTGATGTGATGGCTGTTTAACCACACTGAGGAACAATATTCTGCTGTGGAATATACTAAAGCCATGGCTGATGTTCTCAATACGGAAGCCGATGCACCCCAGGATGTACCAGCAAGCCTGGAAATGATGTTGTTCCTAGTCCTAAGTTTCGCTGAGACGTTGGTCAGGTGTTTGTTATATGACAAGCTTCTGTCCAATACCACTCCAAGATACTTCGGGATAGGATTGAACGGCAAGAGTTTGCCATTAAGGAAGACTTTGAGTTGGGTTGTAGCCAGCTGGTTAGTTAGATGAAAGTAACTGCTCTCCGTCTTTGTCACGCTTGGAGTTAGTCTCCACATCTTAAAATATTTGCTTAACGTCTCCATATCTGCACTTAGGGTACTCTCGATGGTCTCTGTACACATGTGCTGCGTGGCAATGGCCAGATCATCGGCATATGCAAATCGTCTCGAGTAAGTCTCCGGAAGGTCCGCTATATAAAGATTGAATAATAGCGGCGCCAGGACTGATCCCTGCGGGAGGCCATTATTTAATCTCCTCAACTTACTGCGACTATCACCCATCACTACCTGGAGCAATCTATCCGAAAGCATAATATTCAGTAAATGGGTCATCTTCTTGCACTTAACGACCTTCAAGAATTTACATACAAGCCCTTTTCTCCAGACTGTGTCGTATGCAGCTGTAAGATCCACGAACACAGCTCCCACCTTCAGGCGCTGCTCAAATCCTGCTTCAATGAAAGTGGTTAGAGCAAGAACCTGATCCTCACAATCAGGCTGGAGACTGTTTACTAGAACACGATGCAACGAAACGGATGAACAAAACAGCTCACAGAAAGTACGAGTGATTTTCAGGGAGAAACATTGACTTTGAAGTAAAAGAGAATGAAACAGAAGATTTAATGAGCTTGCTTGGAAGAAGGAAATAATTGCTACGCAGGAGATTATCGGGTTATAATTTCAGAGATAACAAATAGCAATAAGGGGGTATTAGCTCTGGAATCCATGGACTCATGTTTAATATGTATTGTCTTAAAACAAAATGCGCACCCGAGTTCAAAGCATTGTTTAGTTTTCCACAGCGTGTATAATTAAATCTTTCTGTGTAGGTATTAATAATGCTGGAACGTAGCGAAACTATATCAAGTCTGTTTGAAAGGATTTTATGAAGCAAAATAGGATTTTATCGAGATTAAATAGCGTATTTGTATGAAACGCTTCGAACTGAATCGAACATGTTACACAAAAGAGTAATTATTATTAGAGAAAATCATATTTATTGACGGCTTTCCAACATACATGGTTGACCATTCAGGTCTAGCGTACTAATCAATAAAATTTACAATTGTATAATAATAGGACTAAGAAGATATGCTATGGTTACATTGTTACTTTTTATGCTTACATTTACTTTTTGACATGTTTTATACAGAGATACATAATATCTAAACTAAACGTCTATCCTAACCTAACTATTACTATTACTATTACTATTACTATTACTAAAGAATTAAAATGCATAAAAGCAAGCTTATGGATGTTAAAGACCTTAATTTAATATAAATACATGCTTTTACTTTTAAGAGCCCTAGGACAAGAAATATAATTACCTACCTATGGCAACTTCAAATTCACCCGAAATTCAAACATCTACTACCGGCTACATTTAGTTATTCCGTATAGTTAAACACACATTCTTCAATTGCTTTTTTATTATTTATTTCACACAAAAGACATGACAAAAATATAGACAGGAAAAAAAAACACCACAAAGCCACGAGAGTGAATCACAATTAAGAAAATATGTATACCTACGTTATATTCGAATTTCATGGCCAAGGAAAAAATTTGTATTTTTCATATTCTTCATGAAATATATGAAAACTAAAACCAATTATCAAGAAAATGGGAATGAATTCCAGTTGTAAATGTTTATTGCTGCAGGACTATTCGAGAAAATAAGGAACACAACTGACCTCTGGTGGATTTTGTGGTACTAGGTGAATGGCGGCTATCAAGGGCGCATTTGCATAAATATAAATACAAATAGTTGATATAGTTGTTTGTTATGGCCAAAAAATAAATGTATAGCTAAATATCAATTTCATTTGTTTTTTGTTTTTTTACTGCTTTATGGAAACACGAAATGTAAAAACAAACAAAATAATATGTGGACCTGATAGTAGCCATCTTGCCAGAAGTGGCTCCATCACGTATCTGTTATTTGTGGGAATAGGCATGCCTTTTATTCTTGAACATATTTCAGTATTCTAGCTTCAAAAATACTTTACAACTCAAGAAACACCTAAGCATAGAGCACAATGAGATAACTGTCAACTTTGGATGAAACTAATTTTCTCTAATCAACGTGTCTCAAAACACATTACAGAGTCCTTTAGAGTAAGCAATTTTCTTCGAACCGTAGAACAATGACGACAGACCCATAAATTATATCCTGATCTGGGAACTGTTATTTATCTCCGAGAATTTCCATCCAAGTTGCCGTGATTGCAGCCACGGCCTACTCGATTGCTCAATGCTCACTCCCATCAAGCTAACTGTGATTTATGTATACGTCATTTTTGATAACATTCAGCGTAATTTCGAATACGACATCTATAAATCAGAACTAGCAATTTCGTTTTTATGACAATTTGCCTGAATTTAACTTGGTTTCTATTATATTACGATAGGTATACAAAGGGTGGGTAACAAAGTGGGAAAAGTACTTTATTTGAGTTTCACGATTTCGGGGGATTTTGCCTCTGTTTTCCACCATCATTTGTTATTCTGAAATGTTTAATTTATCATTATTTACGAACGAGAGGATTTGATACGTACATTTCAGGAATCGAATAGAATTCAGAAAATATCTGGATGGCTCTGGATTCTAATGTATTTCACATGCAGTATGATTTTCCAGATGTGTACCCATTGTTGTAAAACACGAATAGGTATCTGGAAAACCAAACTGCATGTGATTTTATTTTGAAACCAGAGCCACCCAGATATTTTCTGAATTGGTCTACTCAAATCAAAGTGCCTCCTGGGAATAAAATAGGAAATATCGTACTTTCACATAATCTATACGCCAATATTTATGTAACAATAAGCTAGCATAACGAGCGTTTCTGCAGTTTACGACATTTTCTATATGTTTTATGGACACCTCCCCGGTCACACCGATCTACGTGTTGATCTGAAATTTTGAAAACAAACCAGTGAAGACCTGTAAAGGGTTTGAGCAAATCAACCATCCTCCAAGTAAAATGAACCTTCGTCCTAATTAATTGAAATTTTGCATGGTTCTTGAGATCAACATTTTATAATATTTTACTTATATTCGTCAAAATCAGCCAATAATTCCAGAATGTTTGACATTTTAATCTTATTTTTATAAATTGTTGTTATAAAATTGATTATCGATGATCAACAACTTGATAACTTGCAAATTATTGGAGTTTCAGGGCTACGATTTATCAATTATGTTTCCAAGACCCCACCAATGGACTGCCACCTTGACGTGGTGGTGGGGCTTAAGGGGCCGGCTCACATACGAGTTGGCCCCAACCAAGTGCAGTCCAGGGTCGACCTAGTCCCATGCCCTCCCCAAATTCGCGGGCCCCTCGGGCCGGCCTTCCCCCCTCGAGATGGTGATCCCCCTGAAATCGAGTCCCACCGGCCCGAAGCTCTCCACCCCCCGGTCTGTCCCCATTCTGACCTGGCTCTCCCACCAGTTTCAGACTCCCCCAGATCGGGCCC
>OW203767.1:15700007-15847020 GCA_934045905.1 Leuctra nigra | reverse complement strand
AAGCTTTGGAAAGCAGTGTGTGTAAACCTGTAATGTGGAAGCGATATGTTGATGACATATTAGCCATTATTCCACTGGAGCATATTGAACATCTTGATGAGTTGCTGCTGGATTTAAATTCTTTTCATAAAAATATTAAATTTACTGTGGAGATGGAGGAGGATGATGCTTTGCCTTTTTTGGATGTGTTAATTAGGAAGAAGGGAGGGAGGGTGATTACTTCGGTGTACAGAAAACCTACACATACGGATCAATATTTGAGTTTTGATTCTAATCACCCGGCTCATGTCAAAAGGGGAATTGTTGAGTGTTTGTGGTCCAGAGCTAAGTCGTTGTCTGGCGATGCGGAGGTATTAGCGGCGGAGAAAGATCATCTTTTTAAATCCTTTGTGGCAAACGGTTACCCTGTGCGTATGTTAGATAAAATCTTGAATAGGAAGGAGGAGACGGAGCGTTCGAATATTCGTTTGGAAAAACCATTGAGAACTATTTGTTTGGACTACGTTCCAAATTTTTAGGAAAAAGTTCGTAGAATTCTTGGATCATTTAATATTAGAACAGTTTTTAAATCTCCTAACACTCTTAGAAGTCTTCTCTGTCAAACTAAACCGGTTGATCTTCAGCAGAATTCCAAGGAAATTGTTTATGCGCTCCCATGTCAGTGTCAGGAAGTGTATATAGGTGAAACAGGGAGGCCACTTGACATACGTATTAAAGAACATCGAGATAACGTAAAAAATCATAAAATTTCTACATCTTTAGTAGCTGAACATGCGTGGACTAACATGCATACTTTTGATTGGGATTCTGCTATAGAAATATATAAGGAAAGTAACGCTAAGAAAAGAAAATTTATTGAGTCAGCATTCATTACATGTGTGGACGAAGTTATTAGTCAGTCATCGTGTCATTTTGATGACGTATGGGTGGCTATGCTTCGTCCAGTGGTGAAGTCTAAATTCAATTCGGTGCGAAAATCGGTTGGGTAGACGGCAGGCCATATATGGTCATGGTATGTCGGCTTCTCGCGTGAGTCATCGGGTCTCATGGTGGGGGGCTGACGGCAGAGAAGGCAGCAGTGGTAACGGAACTCGTCAGTCTTGCTTGACAAAGTCGATCGAACGCATCGACGAAATATTGCAGACTCTTTTTATTTTATATTTGACAATACCAGTGTTTCTGTTCAAAATATTTGTGACTTACTAGTTGGTTCCTGGTATATTATCTTCTTCTTTCTTTTATTACATAGTACCCCATAAAAAACACTTCGTGTAAAAATACCAGCCAAGTCTCTACTAAAAAAAAATATATGAAATCTAAAAATTCTGCACTGAAAAGTAATGATATCAAAAAATTTGCCAAGTCAAAACTTTATTTGAAAATCAAAAAATACTTGGCGCATCGTGTATATTAATAGCTTAGAAGTATAGGCCAGATATAAAATATACATAAAATATACAAACATATAGTAGACCTAAAATGCCCTAAAAAATCGATGCGCCAAGTATTTTTTGATTTTCAAATAAAGTTTTGACTTGGCAAATTTTTTGATATCATTACTTTTCAGTGCAGAATTTTTAGATTTTATATATTTTTTTTTAGTAGAGACTTGGCTGGTATTTTTACACGAAGTGTTTTTTATGGGGATATCACTCCTTTTTTTAGTTTATTCTATAACAACTTGTGACACATATAAAATGAACAATTACTAAATTCTTTTAAAAAATCATCACCCTTTACAATTTCGTTACCACTAATGAATAGCAGCGTATGGTCCTAAATAATTGCTTTAAATGATCTTTCACGAAGAATAGCAAAGGTTTCATTCCAATCAGTCAACCCAGTTCCGAGATATGGAAACACTTCGGTTTTCAAAATGGCTGCTGAACTTTCTGCAATGCCACAAAGAATTTATTTCTATAAATTATGTGTATCATTTTAAGCTTTCTGAATATGTATTTATTGTATAGGAGGGAATTATAATAATTTATACATTTGAATGACGTCATTTCCGGTCTCATAAATAGGAAAATTCTATTTGTACTGTTCATATTCCATAGAGATGGCCTTCCGAATCGTTTGGCGCTAGTTTCATACCGATTTGTCTACCAGTTTTTGAGATATGACGTTACTTCCGGTTTAAAAATGGCGGCTGAAATCTCTGACCCCTTGAAGTATATTTGAAACATGATTACAATTTTATAAGCTGTCTCAAATAGTATATTTATTGCATCAAAATAAAAATTTGTGAGATTATTAAAATGTGTGACGTCATTTCCGGTTTGCGAGAATTGAATTGCAGTTAAGTTCGTAAATGGGGTTAAAAATTAACCAATGAGAAACGAGTGCAGTCGACCGCTATCATACTTAATTGAATGTAAAATGCTTCCACACCTCTAGGTCACTTATTTCGCTTTTGCTTAACTCCATTTCAATTATTTAAATATACATTATCTTCATGTAACATCAATTGAAAGAAAATTGACAGGGAAGGCAATGACATTTCATTAATCAAATTAAACAGCTGAGCAAAGACAATGACATTTCATAACAGCTGATCAGCTCAGCAAGATCGACGTCATGATTGTGAGTGACGTTTTACCACCCTTACTCCTTGGCTGAAAAATAACTCCATTACGAACTTAACTGCAATTCAATTCTCGCTTCCGGTTTAGGTATAAGAAACTGCAAATATTATTGATGATAATACATAAAGTTGACCGTCTCAATTGTTTTGCGCTGGTTTCGTTGAAATCTATTTAGCCGTTATTGAGATATGATGTCACTTCCGGTTTCAAAATGGCGTCTTCCGGTTAGTTTTATAACAAGTCACATGAGACGTCAAAAGTACATACGTTACATAAATATCAAAATAATCGGATCAACCTTTGTTGCCAAAAAGCCAATCGATGATTTTCAAATTTCATTACGTCATTTCCGGTTTCTTTAACATAATGTTTAGTCTTTTGCTACTTATCATGCATATAGATGACCGTCTGGATCGTTTGGCGCAATTTTCGTTCCAATCGGTCCAGCCGTTGACGAGATATGACGTCACTTCCGGTTTCAAAATGGCGGCACAAAAAATTTATGGGGTGAAGGTTAAATCAGACGCCAAAAGTGCACACGTGGTAAAAATGTGGGATCAATCGGTTCAGCCGTTTAGGCTGTGGCCTGTTTACCGGATTTAAATTCCAGGAGACTACTACTACTACTACTACTGAGATTATTATTATTATGAAAACCGCCCTAAAACACTGTTTTCACGGCCCTCTAGCGCGCAAAGGGCGTGACCTATTGTTCCCAAATTTGGTATATGTTGTAGGGTGGGCCATAGCTCGAAATTAAGATATATCGCAACAATGTGAGATTTTCCAATTTTAAGATCCAGTAGGCCGAAAATGCCACTTTGATGCTTACAGTAAAAGTGGGTTTGCTCCAGCCTTTTTAAATGAGTGTGTGCGCGCGCCGTACGACTTGGCTGGCGTGGAGCGACCGCTCCACTAGATTGTAGTTGAAGACACAGAAATATAATGAAAATAACAAGGATACAAGGAAAAAGGGTTGTGCATCATAAAATCGCCGTGAGAACTTTCGCTGTATCTCCTCACCTACTTTTCGCCATCACAATATTCAAAAAACTCACTGCAACACTAAAGGATAAAAGTAAACCCGAATCCTTGATCAAGTTACGAGAGTAATCGAAAAATTATACCAAGAAAACAGTTTATCCCGTGAAATATGTTCCATAACGCTGCAAGATATTGCGAGCAAAACGATTTCTCCGTCGAATTCTGTCTCGTGAAACGGCGGGAGTTTCCATTCCAGTGCATCACATAAAAGCAGGTGAAGCCGTTAAGAAAATAGATACTCTTGACTTGAGTCTTGAGCTCCTCAAACGAGACCAGTCTTCTTCGTATTCATGAGGTTTTTGTTGAGAGGATGTAGTGGTGTAATTTTTATATCAACAGACTGAAGTAGAATCGCAGTATTACGTGGTTTACACTTTACGAGTACGGACGTGTTTTATGGAGATTGGTAACCATAGCAATCCTAAGTACTATGTTGATAAAAATAGAATGATTTCATAAAATTTTATTCCAGTAAATTTGTACACATAGAAAACAAGTATATTCACTGCTATCACATGAATATTTTAAGATTTAAATTCATAAAAATCAAATTTAAATTGTATTTGAGATTTTGACGTGTCAAGAGTTTGTGAAATATTTGAGGTTTTTGACGTAATTCTAAGTACCTCACAATGGTCAAGATATGGTTGCCAAGGCATTAGGTATATTATGACGTAACTGCCAATTTTACAGTTTTGAGAATAAACAAATAATTATATAAATTTTTGTAAATAAACAATTGATAATTAAGATCGCAGTCGCCCCCCTTAAGGAGACAGTAAAGTATCCGAAATGTAGTCAACGGCCCTTTTCAGGGCCAACAGCACATACATTGGAACAAAACCGCTAGATGACTGCGATTCAATTGAGAATTATTCATCCCCGAATGAAATAATACTGATGACATTTGACAAAATAAATATTGTATACTTCAAACCTGTGTATATGAAATCATATTAAACCTCAAAATAGTACTACTGTTTATAGAATACATGTCTTGCTAATGGTTCAAAGAAATCACTGTTTTTAGTGCAATAATAATTTAAGTATTTAAAATGTTTAAATCGTGCATACTAAATTATTTTCATTTATCCCGACATATTTTAAAATCGAATGTATGTACAAGAAACTGACAAAAATCTCCTTCCCATCACCATTCAATTTCCTCATAATTCAAAATGAAAACCGAGCTTCGCACTTTTTAATTTTCCCCTCGTTTTTCCGCCAACGGCTGATGCGAGAGCAGACTAATCGATGGAAAAAGCACGGGGAACAGTTCAGTATTTGCGCGCAGAGTTTTCCTTCATTTCCGGTCGTCGGCGTCGGACGTACACCTCACTTCCGCTTTCGTTGTTCCCTAATCTACCGCCAGGAATGCTAACTAAGCGCCCAGAAGTCATTGCGGTGTGTTGGGAGATATGAAGCGACGTTGCCAATGTGAACAATACGCAGAGGAATTATTGAAATGTTGAATAAACAGAAGATGTGGCTAAGCAGTGGCAAACAAATTATTAAAGAACATAGGTTTACATTTAAAATGTTCTAAATTAATTAATTGAAGTGTTGTACTAATGTTTACTAACCATTCCGCAATATAGCCAAGCGTAGCGAGCATTATCTTGATTCTTTTTACACATTTATTTGAATTTGCTGTGTTGTATAGACACCATCCAGGACACAAATCTGCATTTTTTCACACACTCATGCCATGGACACAATTTAAGTGTTTTAGGGAAATTCTCCGATTGGTTTAAAAGTGAATAGGAACCGTTTTTCAAATCAAGCTCAAATTTTGTGTATTTTATTTTCCGTTTATTTTCATTTTTAAATTTTAATGAAATAGTACTACATTGTAGTAATTGTATTTGTGTGCACTTTATTTCTGCTCGAGTTACATACTTACTACTTACTACGGCTCTGAAAGTGTCCCAGACTAACTCCCATTCTACTGATGAATTCTCAAACCCTATAATATTGATACTCTGTGAGAGTACCAAAACACAATGACGCTCCATTATTGGGAATAGTATGAGTTTTAATAACGGTTTAGTTGACAAAAATCTTCCCTTATCTTAAAGTACACCGATTGGTTAAACCCGTTTTCATTCTAACATTATAAAAGCGCATAAATGGCTCCTTTTCAAATGGATTTAAATCCCTCATAGTCAGTTGCAATTAGTAATTTTTATGAACTGTCGTAAATACATGCAGGTGTTGTGATAATTAAGGCGATAATACATGACTTGTGGAAAATAGAGTTTGGCTTTTACATAATGAACCCAGAACAAAGTCTCGGTCATGGTTTGTTCACAATAATGAAGGTAGAATTATCACAACGTGGAAGGATGAAATGTTAAACCAGCCCTAATTTCGTCCACTAATGATACTCGTAAAAAATCTTTTTACATGTTTCATTTCGATTCAAACACATAATTATGTCGCTCTGTCGTACATTTTAAAAAATTCATTCTTTTCAACTCACATTTTCAAAGTGAGTTATTAAAAATTAAAACATATATGGTGTAAATTCGCATACTTTTTTTTATCTCAAAAGTTCATTAATCACCAGTAATTGTCTTGGCTTTGATGGAAACACGATGCTTGCTGGAACACAAACCGGTATCACATTTTTAAAAAATAATTGCTATAAAAAGGATGCGAGTACGTTGAAAAATCTTGTAATTACTCTTGTCTGAGGTGTCAGGATTGATCGATCTACTGAGGGATGCTGGAAACTTGATACTTCAGAGATCTTGTTTCTTTATCAGTAGCAAGCAAATGGTAATTATTGGTGGAGCTTTGCTTAACTTTCTACAACATTATCTCATTGTCATTGAATTCAGGATACGTTTCAAAGTAAAACCTGTTATGAAACTGCAGCCAACATGTATTATATCCTTTGTCGATCCATGTGAAATCTTCTCACTGTCATATTGTTAGCAATTATGTCACTTTAAGTTGCAGAATACAGACTCAGGATAGGAACAAGAATCTGCAGGTTTACTTTTAGATGTACTTCAAGTTCAAGATATTCTAGTAAGAAATAAGATATCTGGTTTAAAATAAAAATTGTGAAAACTATAGTTATGTGTGAAGGGTGTTTGCAATTATAATTGATTTGCTATTATTATTTGACTTATTGGGATTTTACCCCAAACTTGATGACTAATTTACTAGTGCAATTACGTTTTGACGCTTACTACTTTTGAGACAGGAAATGTATGAGAATTGCAATAAATTCAAGGTAGCCTTTATGATTACTGATTAGCAATGATTAAAGATATGCATTATATTTATCAGCTCAGATAAATATTTTAAATGATAATAACCTAGTTATGGTATGGATAGACATAATTTGCACAAATAACAAACCCAATTACTGAAATTAGTAGTAATTAAAATTTATTCTGAAAGGTTTCAAGAATACAATACAAATACACGTATGAATTATTCTATAATGATATTCAATGAACGACGAGCAGTAGACACGGCATAACGATGCAAGCAGAATCCGAACTCAATCCTACTGAAGTAGTTTTCCTGCCAAAGTTCACCTCTCTTGACACCTGGCAGGGTCAAGTAGATCGAGAATCGTTTCGCGAGCGGAGATATTTCCACGAACAATTTGCATGTTAACGAGAAATTCCGACCTGCTCTCTACCTTCGCTTAGTGAAACTACTCTAAAGATCACGTGGTCTCGTCGTTCGAATTCCTGGCGTCGTGGAAATCTTTTCGATAACGCTCGATGCATATTGACTTGTGGAGTTTTTGCCGATTTCTTTTTCTCCTCTGTCATGCAATCTTCGCCTCATGATGGCTTCATATCGAATGTGGGACGAGAGCGATTGAGTGGGTAGTGAAGACCCATAGTCGTTTATTTATATTGGTTTTTGAAACCCGTATGTTATTTCTAGAAAAACCTCTCTGTATGTGTTGATAAATTATGTACTAATGTGTATGAAGATATCTGATTATCAGTATCATACTATATAACCCCCCTCCTAGACAAAGAATCACGAAAATATATCTTTTGTTTTTTTGATTTTATATTTTTCACACAATCAGAACTGCTCTAAACATGATATCATTTATATTCAAAATTGTGTGTATTTATTCTGGATACATCTAAGTAAATTGCTTCTATAATTAATTATATAGACAAAGACTGTGTAACGTGAATTTGATCGCAGCAATTTTGAGTCCTGTAAAAGACTGGAATGGAGATTTGAATTAGATGCGGAGAATGTAATATCGGAAAAATTGCCAATAAGAAAAACAGCTCCTTGTAAATACGCACACATTTTTAATGTCACCCTAGCAAAGTAAAAGAATAAAAGCACACTTTCATCTTGGGATATTTCATAGTGTTTAATCTTTTATTGAAATAATATTGTCAACAGTTTCTATTTATTTAAAAAATTATTAACTGTTGTTATTTGATTGAAAGAGTGATAGTTATATTATTCTAAATATGGTTCCAATAGAGGAATCGAAAGAGTTGACAAGATAATTTCAATCAATTATTAAATATTACGAAATATTGATAAGTTCAATCTCATTATAATAAATGTATACATTTTGTTGAGTGGCAGGCTGAAGTTTGAACTTTTAATGCAACGAATAATAAAACCTCAATTTTATTAATTGTTCAACTTTGAAAGATTTTTATTTTACTTTCTTTGGAGTATTTCATCCCGTTTAATTTTATTTTCTATTGATAATGTCTACACAAAAATTTTACACATCACAATTTTTTTAGTGATTTTCTGATTTCTGACATAAAGTTTTGACAATTCTGACATAAATTAATCGAAAATGTAGAATAAAATAAAAATAAAATAGGATAAAATATCCTAAAATTTTTTAAAATAATATTACTTTAATCCTGAAAGTATAAAATTTTAACTGACGTTGACATAGAAGTAGGAACTGCATACCTTTTCAGGATGCACAGCTTTTGCAGCTGAGCTTCAAGATCGATTTTAATATCGCCAATTAGGAACTGGAAATGGTATCAAAATAGCTGCCTCGCTATTATTAACAAGAACCTATAACGTGTATATAAACAATATGTTTAATCATGTAATCCCTTGAACCTTAAACCTATAAACTCATCCATCCGCACAACATATTAAACATCGTTATGCGTGTTTCATCATAATATGTAAATTATTTTCATAAACGGACAACAATGTTCCAAAATTGATGATTAAGAGTAAATTCCAAATAGATTTTCCAGGAACTGATGCTGCGATTTTCATTACCAGATGCTTCGACATTCTGATGTGGGGGGGGGGGGGATGGGAGGGGGTAACTAGTCTCTGAAAAGCCTCATTTTATAATGAAGATTTCGTCTTGCGATGTGAGGGGGGAGGAGGGATTTTTCTCGTTACGATGATCACTGAAGTGAAGACCGATCTCAACGTTGCCAAATCCATTCGATTCTTTTTTCCCTTTTTATCAATAATTCCAACAGTCATTTCGCAGACGTTGAAGTCAAATATGACGCAATGCATGGAATGCCGAGGTAGAGAGAAGAAGCAGAAAGCTTCTGTGGGTTTTCGATCAGAATTGTTCGAGTATTTTGAAGATAGAAGCTCATTGTTCTGACAGACTTTCAGTCAGCCAATCCGACGGACGAACTTAGTTCTTGCGAGGAAAATCAATGTTATGGCCGATGGCATTATTTTCCGAGACGGGTTTTTAAGTAAGAAGTTCGATCAGAAAAATTGCACACGAAACATTTCTATAGAAGACTTCGGAATTTTATTTTATTACTCAAAATTGAAATGTAGTAAGCTCGTAACGATAAGGAGGGGTGTGTAAAATCCGGATAAATTTATCCACAAGATAAATCGGTAATAATAACCGAAGCATAAACCCTATGGCTTAGACAATTCTTCCTTTTATTTCTATTCAAAATCAAGACAAACTTGTTGATAAAAGAAAATAAAAAGTGAGTTTACAAAACTATTTATTGTTTCATTCGAAATGTTATTTAGTTCATAAAACGTTGAACTCTATGATATGTGAGGACAAAGTTACTAACTTTTTGATTACATCATTAATCTATCCTCTCTTCTATTGATTTTCTCAAGCATTGCTTATTATTGTGAGACTGAATCTCTGCTTTTTCAATAAATATACATATAATTATGAATGATCCAATAAATATTTCTGGCTGTTACTAAATCGTCTGATTACCAAATATTTCAGTGCCCTATTTTTTACAATTGAATATACTTAAATTCAACATGTTAATTTTATTTTACTTCCGTATTTTCTCATGAAATTTCATGAATATGTTCAAAGAGTAATTCACAATCAACTAAATGTTTAAATCGTAGTAATTTGTTCGTTCATCTATCTAAATTGAAGTTTTTTTCATGAACTTGAAGCGAAGTAGGTTATCTCATTAGTGAACTTTTTCACCGAGTTTTCTCTCTAAAATGAATCACTCAGAATTACAAGATTAGTTTGTTGGATTGATCTGAAAATAGATTCATTGTACGAACACAAAGAATAATATGGATTTATTTCACTGATCAATTTAATCAATATAATTGGATTGCTTCGACCAAACAGTGTGAGATAATCGCAACTCAATTGTGCAAGAGATGAGATTTTCATACAAAATGGCTGGAATGAAAAGGATTTATATCCAATGATTACATCTGAACCAATCGTATTCGTTACGAGAGAAGATCATTCTTTTCCAATGTCTGGTTCGTATCTTCGTTTTTGTGAGAATCAAGAAAAGAAATTACTTTTCTCGTAGTGTAAAGCATTTTTCTTGTATAAATTTCGCGAACATAGTAAGTTACATTTATTATTTATGTAATTGAATACACACACAAAAAATAAATTATTATATTAGTGTAATACTATTTATTAAGATAATTTATTTTAAATAAATATATCTTCACAATTCACATTATAATGCAATTTAGTTTACAAAACCTTTCTTGTTCCCAAAATAAACATCGTATGCAAAATTTTGAGAATCTATATTTTTATATTTATACATCTAAATTTTTAGCATATTCATAAAAAAAAAATAATAATATGTACGGTATTTAAATAGCTCTGGTTATATAAAAATATCAGCTTGAATCATTATGGAACACCAGTCGTCATAATAAAACACACTTCAACCGAACGTTCCTTGACAATTTCTAAACAACTAATCAACGGTCACCATTAGTTTATCAATTTTTGGTAGTCATCCAGAATCCTCCCAGATTTTAAGTGCTTCGTTAGACGAATACTTTTACATCTCAATCTAAGAGTTGCCTTGACAAATTATCGTCGATTTCGGCGAGTAATTCACCGTGAAAAAGAGAGGTAAAAAGAGAATTTCTCTGCGAAATCCGGAGCTTTAAGCGTTGGTTGATTGAGGCTCCAGGGAACCTGGCCTACGCTGGTAATTGCTCCAGACAAGTGGGTATTGACGCTAGAGCGGGCAAATTATATCAGGAAAGTAAACCAAATGAATAATGCACGACTAATTACGTACTTTAAAATTGGAGACCAATTTAATAAACCAATATTGAATTGGATGTTTTTTTTCGACGTGATTATTAATTGACTCTGGTTAATTAATAATGTATTAAGCATGAATTACGGGGAATAATTGGTTTTATTTAAGACATCTTTAACAAGTGAAACCAAGCAACAGGGCAGCTACGAGTGGATGTCAAAAATTTGCAGAAAGGAAGGGTTGTCGAAAGTGTAGGATATTCGTGCACGCTTGATTGTGTGAGTTCTTTTAAGAATAAGCAACAAGTCTTAGCATTATTACATCACGCTGTTTTAAAAAATTGCCAAATAACAAGTCATGGTCGAAGAGCATTTCAATGGACAAACCTGAGTGTCGAGCTATCAATAAGTTTCTATTTCATAGAATTATCTTAAATTTAAGTACGCTCTTTCTTTCAAAACCTTGATTTTTCTTCTTCGCGAAAGTGTTTTAGAGAAAGTAAGCCTCCTTCTAACCATCTTTACCATCTACGTCTCATTGCATCATTATCATCATACACATCTTTCATCATTAACTTTTCAAACTTTATAAAAAAACTATGATTTGAAGAACCAAAATGCCCCTCAATCCTTAGAACTTTCATAATTCCTGTGTTCTTACGAAAAACGAGTTACAAATATCCAGAAATCCCGAGAAAAATGTTTGTATACATCCAGTGGCTACCGTTCAAACAACCCCTTAATTTCCACACAAAAAAATGCTTCCAAATGAGTGTCTTCTTCATTTTAAAGATTTTCATCAATTTCTTTAAATACTTTTTACTTAACCCAGGAAAAAATAATTAACCTCAATGAACTTTTAATAAGACAAAAAGAATAATTGGGCAGAAGCAATTAGCTCGCAAGCAATTATTTTATCTCCGAGTTGATGTCTAACTCTCCATGGTCTACTTCGTTTGGCGAGTCTTGTTAAAAATTGTTCTCGTCAAGGAAAATCAATTTGTTTGATGCCCTAAGTGAACTTTTACCTAAATTACACGACTGTCTGGAGGTTTCAAAGGTCATGCCAATTTTCTAGGGAATTATGAGAAAAGTGTATCGGACCGTCGTTGGGCTTAACAAGGAATCTGTCCTCCGAGGCCAGAAGGCTTTGTCTGAATGAAAATAACTAGGAAAAAGCAGCATTTCATGCAGCTATTGCATGCAGCTAAACAGCTATTTTCATGCATGTAGTGTCCTTGAGTTGCTGTCTGCTGATCGATTCAATCTGAAAAGAAAACGAAACACAATTATGCATACAATCAAGTTGAATTGCATTTACTTTATCAATCAATTTTAACGACTGTTTTAAAATATGTCTGAAATGTCAATAAAACTTCTTGACCAATTTTGCCAAAAATATGTAAAACAAAATTGGTCTCAATGACCAATCAGAATTTTATCTTGATAGGCCCAAAGAGTAATTTCAATTTTCACATAATCGTGATTTTCTTTTAAATCTATAAGGTCTCCTTTGTTAGTCTGTGTTCAATATTACCGTTTGATAGGTTTGGTACGATCTGGGTGGTGCCTCCAAGATACCAGCGTTCGATTACAATTACGATTTATATGAAACTTTTAAAATCAAATCTGTTATTTTCCAACAAATCATATCATATCAAATAACGTCTATAGCAAATCTTGTCATCTTGTCAACTTAAAAAGAAAGTTTATATCCCTAAAGCCCTCTCACAAACTAACAATGTTTCGTATATAATTGAATCCAACCATTTATGAATAATAAAAAATAAATTACTTGATTTCTAAAAATTTACATACGAAATGCACAATGTGGATTACAAAAATAAAGTTTTTCAACATGTTTGATTCGCACAAAATCAACCCGACTCAATTGTTGAATCGGTCGCTGCAAACAAATGTAAAAACATTCGAACATGTGGTGCTATGCAAATGACACCATCAAGCTACGGAGCAACATAAATACAGCGAGATGAGCTAAAACAAGCAGATTCCATCAACTGGAAACAGAGCTGTTGTTTTCATCAGGATCATTCGGAATTTAAATTGGGAATCGCCTAAATGCGAATTATTTGCAAATATTAGTAGTGTCGTGTTGTTTATAGAAGAGGTATAATGTTTTGATAGTCTAATTCTATTTAATGATGTTGGCCAGATAGGCAGCAAATTGCGGATTGCAGTGTAGAGAATTTCATCCCGAACTGTCAGCTTAAAATGAATGCCGTATATCGAATTCGAATGTATTACTAAAAACTCTCTGTGTAACGCGTTTATATGCAAGCTCTTGTATTGCATGCAAATTATTATTATTCGTTTGAAAGTTGCTGCTCTATACCTTGGAAATGGCAAGGAAGACAATCTTACCAAAATACTTAAATAGCAAAGACAATCTTTGAAATGTAATTGAATACATTTATCATACATCTTTCTCTGAGTGTTTTTTTTGTATACCTGTCTGTCCGTCAGTCCGTCTGTCGTCTGTCCGTCTGTCCGTCTGTCGTCTGTCAACTGTCCGTCTGTCGTCTATCTGTCTGTCCGTCTGTCTGTCTGTCCGTCTGTCCGTCTGTCATCTGTCCGTCCGCCGTCTATCTGTCTGTCCGTCTGTCCGTCTGTCCGTCTGCTTGTCCGTCTGTCCGTCTGGTTGTCCATCTGTCCGTCCCCACAACCATCATCAACTTTCGGCAGAGATTCATTGTAATAATGAAATTATGATATTATTTGCAATTCAGATTTAAAAAGTGTGATGTTACGATGGCTGCTGACTGAATTCATCTTCATTTTATGACTTTATAACCATGTTGGTTGCAATTTAAATCAGACTACATTCATCCTCCAACACATCTAATTACTTTCTCGACGTATTTCGTCCTGCAGCGCGCGGTAATTTCAACGCGAACTAATTTCCTGGCAGTACTTGCGGTCAAATGTCAGTAGAGGTGACAATTCGCCTGGCGCCCCGGTGGCATGCTAATTGTGTCACCCAGCTGTCTCCGACACACGGTCAAGTGTCAGTAGAGGTGACAGTTCGCCTGGCGCCCCGGTGGCATGCTAATTGTGTCACCCAGTTGTCTCCGACACACGGTCAAGTGTCAGTAGAGGTGACAGTTCGCCTGGCGCCCCGGTGGCATGCTAATTGTGTCACCCAGTTGTCACCGACACACGGTCAAGTGTCAGTAGAGGTGACAGTTCGCCTGGCGCCCCGGTGGCATGCTAATTGTGTCACCCAGTTGTCACCGACACACGGTCAAGTGTCAGTAGAGGTGACAGTTCGCCTGGCGCCCCGGTGGCATGCTAATTGTGTCACCCAGTTGTCTCCGACACACGGTCAAGTGTCAGTAGAGGTGACAGTTCGCCTGGCGCCCCGGTGGCATGCTAATTGTGTCACCCAGTTGTCACCGACACACGGTCAAGTGTCAGTAGAGGTGACAGTTCGCCTGGCGCCCCGGTGGCATGCTAATTGTGTCACCCAGTTGTCTCCGACACACGGTCAAGTGTCAGTAGAGATGACAGTTCGCCTGGCGCCCGGTGGCATGCTTATTGTGTCACCCAGTAGTCTCCGACACACGGTGTCTCGCGTCAAGTGTCTATTTGACGCTTTTGGCACTCGTCTGTCCGGTGGCATTGGTAGAAACACCATTGAACCGATATTTGATTGAACAATAAAAGGTCGTGTTAACCGTTAAATTTGAGATATTTCTTGGATATTGACACAACGTTTGGTTGAAATGTTATAATTTTGAGATTACAACAAAAAACAAAACAAAACAGAGACTACAAAAAGCTTACATTTTCACAATTGGAAGGGGTCAGTTTAGAAAAGAGTTCTCCGCTGTTGGAACTAATCTACGCAGAAAAGAACTTCCAAAATAACTTTGAAAATGATGTAATCTTCCTTGCACCTAAATATTCTCAAATCAAGACCTGAAGTTGAAGGAATTCCGACGAGCAGCCAAGAACAGCAAACTTTACTCTAATAAAAGGGCACGTATGCATCACAAACCTGACACAATTATTTCCAACAAAACATGCGCTCTTTCTTAATCTTTCCAACGAAATGTTGAGATATTAATTATATCCACTATTAATGAATGTAATATTTAACATAAAAGCCCTGGGTTTTGACAGTTTTCACATGCGTATTTATACACGATTTTTTTAAATTAATAAATCACTGCAAAATCAGATTCTATTGACTGAAAATATTGATAAGCTCCAGTATGCAGTGAATGTCCTTCATAAATCGTCTTGGATAACTCAACATGAACGGTGTAAAAAGGAGTGATTCTCATTGGTATAACTATATTTTTTGATCGGATGTAGAGAACTACTCAATAACTACTCAACCCTCTTAAAGTCTTCCTTTCAAATGGTCACGTGACCAACAGCTAAGCCACGCCCAAGTGAAATCTGATTGGCTCGCTGATTAAAAATCGCCATTCTCATTGGCTTAGAGAAGAAATAAAATAAGAAAATTGAACATATCTCGAAATTTAATATGGTTAGGTATCAATATTATATTTTATTCGCAAAGCTTAGATTTTTTTACACTGAAAAACATTTTTTCCAAAGAATTGTCATTTGAAGCACGCCCCTCAGACCCAGTTAAACACCAACATATCCACTCCAGACAGAAACCACCATATAACACTGTGGTTAAAACTGCAACTTTTAAAGTGATATATCTCAGAAAATAATGTGGATAGACTATTATTTTATGGTATATTTGGAATCCGCGTATTTTTATCTGTATAATTATGAAGTTTCATCGAAATATCATTTACATGCAGTTTTGAAAGGAAGACTTTAAGCTGATTTTAAAATGAAATATCAAACTACATATAGAAAAGCTTTTGCGATAATAAGTAAGATGTGAAACTTAGTAGATGTGCAGCTAACTATGGAATCAACTTAGGAGCATCCCTAACATCATCCTGCATAAGCTCTCAGACTCTCATTTTGCTTGCAAGTGTACAGCCGTTTCGTTATGTTGTGATTTTTTTTTTTTATTGTTTTATTTTTACAATTTTACAATTGACATTTTCACACATCACATTTCATAAATCACAATTCTTAATTTACAATTCACAATTTCACAGTTTTTCAATTGATAAATCATACAATTTATAATTTTGCAATTCACGGATGACATTTCATAATTAACGTTCACAATTTTACAATTTACATTTCACAAAAACCATTTCACAATATTACAATTACATTCACATTTTTCACTCAAATTCACACTCTCACAATAATCTTCTGTTCATCTAATGCAATTCATTCAGTTTCCCATGTTCCCAGTATTTTATCAATTTAATACACACATTTGAAACATTTGCCTTACACTTAAATTTTAAAAACAGAAAATATGTCTTGCAAAGTATTTGGTTCTACCTTGTTTTACCATTTCCAGTCTTTTCGTTCTTAACTCAGTTTTTAAAAAAGCCATGCTTTTCACATTCCCTTCGTCAGCTACCGCTGAAGCTAAGATTAGATTGCAGTGTACAGTTCCAGACACCAGCCAAACCACTGCCCTCTGCACATCCCCACATTTTAACCTAAAATCTAAATTATATAGTTGTTCATCGGTTATTTTAGCCTGATTTGTGATTTTATTAACTTTTTCTTTTAGCCATAGCCAGTTATGTTTCCCTATATATTCTGTTAATCTGTGGTCAAGGGTGTCAATATTATTACAATGTTTGCAAATGGGGTCAGTATTGATATTATGGCAGTGTTGTTTATATTTTGTAGCTATGCAGTCGTTTATCGTTAAATACATTGACTGCTGCCAGTCAGACTGGATATTATTATTGAAGTTATTGCTCCATATTCTCTTCCAGTTTTTTGGGGGGTGTTTTTGGACAATCTTGTGTTCTTTTTTATTACAGTTTAAAAGTGCTATGTAGAGTTTTTTGGTAATAATTGTTTCTTCTTTAAAGTCCATCTGCGTTGTTGGTATCGCTTGTATTTTGTTTATCGTATCTTTGAAGTAAATTGGTGGGTTCTTCATCATTAATATTGTCTGTGCTTTATTAAAGGTATCCGATTTATCTTTAAGGGTGTTTTTAATTCGTTTTCCAATCAGTGCCATACATTTGGGTCCCACTGCTATTAAGCCAAGACCTCCTTCTTCTTTTTTCGTGTTCAGCTGACTTCTTCCAACTCTATACCAAAATCCTCTCCACAGGAAATTCCCTATTATCTGTTAAATTTTTTGCGAAATCTTGACCTTTGATGGGAGAATTTGGGCGACGTACCACAACTTTGACAACATAAATGTGTTAATAATCCAGGTTCTTTGTATTATGTTTAGCTCTCGTGCTTGATGTTTCCTAGCTTTCACTCTTATTTTGTTGGATAGTTGATGCCAGTTGTTGTCTATTGTTCTTTCCATACTATCTTCAAAGACTATCCCAAGTATTTTCAACGACTTGACTGTTGGAAAAACGCTACTTGCTTGTTGCAATTCCCAATTGCCAAGTGGCATTATCGCTGATTTTTGTATGTTGATCTTGGCACCCGATATTTTTTCATACTCTTCTATAATTATATTTAGCATTTTTTTGTCTTCTTCTTTTTCTAGAATTATGGTTACGTCATCGGCATAGGCGTTTACGGCTACTTTTATTCCATTAATTGTCACGCCTGAAAGTTGATTTTGTATGGCTTTTATTAAAGGTTGCAGTGACAGGCAAAAGAGCGCCATTGATAAGGGGCAACCCTGCCTGACTGACTTTTTTATGTGTATTTTTTTTTGAAATGTGCCCATTAATTTGCAGATTGGAGTTTGCTTTCCCATATAACGATTGTATGCAAGTTATTATTTTTTCGCTGAATCCAAATTTTTTAAGGACTTCCCATAGGTATTTGTGCTGTACTCTGTCGAACGCCTTATTAAAATCGAGACTAATTATAGCCGCTGACTCTGTTTTGTTAATTTCGTAGTGCATAATTATGTTCCGTATTGTTTCGATATTGTGGAAAATACTTTTGTTGGTTCAGCATGTTTGTCCTTCTTCAATCAAATTTGGGATGACGTTCTTAAATCGTTTAGCAATTATTTTCATGAAAAGTTTGATGTCTGTATTGAGGAGTGTAATCGGTCTATAATCTGTTATTTTGTTCGGTTTTGCTTGTTTTGGGATGAGAATTATCACACCATCCGTCAGTCCTTCTTTGTTTGTTCCCGGCAATGGTGTCAAGATCTCTTGGAAAATATTAGTAATTTCTACCTTAACTATTTCCCAGAAATGCTTATAAAATTCATACGTGATTCCATCTGGCCCTGGTGATTTGTGATGCTGCGTTTGTGACAATGCGTATTCTATTTCCCCTGTTGATATGTCTCTCTCCACCTCGTCTGCTTCCGTCTGGGACAGCACTTCATTCACGTGGTTCAGAAAGTTCCCATCTGGTACCGCTTGAACATCCTCACTATCTCCAAACAGTGTCCCGAAATATTTCTCGGCCTCCCGGATGATACTTGAATTTGTCAGTAGTGTTTCATCAGTGATCGATTTCATTTTTGTTATTACTCTTCTGTTCCCATTTTTCCTTTCTTTTGCTATGTAATATATTGACGTTCGTTCATTTTCAATTGGTGACTCTTGTTTAGCTCTTATTTGAATGCCAATCATTTGCTGCTCTTTCCTTTTGTTAATTTCTTCTTTGATTTGTCTTATTTTATTGGCTAAATCAGTTGATGGGATCTTATTAAAGTTTTGTTCTTTCATACAGTCTTCCATTACTCCATTATAAAAGGCCATTGTTTCTCTGTTCTCCCTCGCTTTTTTTATTGATATCCATTTGAAGAAATTTTTTATCCCAGGTTTCGCTACTTGTACCCACCATTGAACCATTGATTGTTGATTTTTTTTCCTAGCTTTCAGTTTTTCCCATATTTTTGGAAATTCTTCTTGCACCTCCTCAGAGTTGAAGCAAGACGCGTTTATTTTCCACGTGCCACGACCTAGCCGCAAGGGGATTGACTGTGTTGATATTTGAAGAATTACTGCATGGTGATCACTGAATGAGACTGGTAGTGTGAACATCTTGTGCAGGTTAGATTTCATAGTGTTTGAGACGTGGAATCTATCTATTCTGGAGGCGGAATTAGCTCTGACAAAGGTGAAGCCTTTGCTTTGTGGTCCACACTTTTCCCACGCATCTATTAGATTCATGGACTCTACTAGATGGTTTAGCGAGTAGCAGTTTTGGAATTCTCCTGTTTGATCTTCTCTTTTCATCACGCAATTAAAGTCTCCTGCTATTAATATATGATTTATGTTCTTGTTAATGTATGGTCGAATCTCTGTTTGGAATAATTTTTCTCTCATTTTTCGGGCTTGTGATCCCGAGGGGGCGTAGATGTTAATTATAAGTGTGTTTTCCTCATAAATTGCTGTTGTTATTCTACCATTTTCGTGTCCTTCGAATCCTTTTATTTTAACACCTGGCCTGTATACAATTGCTGTCCCTCTTCCCTCTGTTCCTACGTTGACATGGTATTCATATGGTGTTAGGAAGTCCAGGTTTTCGTCATTGATTTCTTGTAATAACAGTATGTCGATGTCATTGTTTCTTATGAAGTCTTTTAATAGTTGTTGAGTGACTTTATTTCTGATGCCATTAATGTTTAATGTCGCTAAGGTCCGTATTATTGTCATTTTGTTTGTTTGTGTTGTTGAATTTTTGTCATTCTTTTTTTGCCAATGTGGAGGCGCCAGGTTCCTTTTGCCTTATATTCGTATTATTGGTTGTCGCACTGTTGAACAGATTCGTAAGAGGTTGAATTAATGGCGGATCGTGTACTTTCTTTTTTTTTGTTTTAGGTTTACTTTCGGTGTTCAGTGTTTGATTTCTTGTCGAGTTCCTTACTCTTGGCTTTTCTCTTATTGCTTTCAACTCTTCTACTGACATGTCTTCGTTGTCTATGCTTTCTAATTCGCTTTCTATTTCCGATTGAGATGCCCTGTTTTCTTGTGGTTTGCCATTTTTTGATTTCTTTTTTTCCCCTTGCCTCCGCTTTTTTTGTCTTCTTCATTTGTCTTTGTTTGATCTGCATTATCGTGTTCTACACTACTTTCTGACTCTGTTGTTTCCCGGTTGTCTTCCCGTGTTGTATCTACCATAAAAAAACACTACGTGTAAAAATACCAGCCAAGTCTCTTCTACTAAAAAAATATATGAAATCTAAAAATTCTGCACTGAAAAGTAATGATATCAAAAAATTTGCCAAGTCAAAACTTTATTTGAAAATCAAAAAATACTTGGCGCATCGTGTATATTAATAGCTTAGAAGTATAGGCCAGATATAAAATATACATAAAATATACAAACATATAGTATACCTAAAATGCCCTAAAAAATCGATGCGCCAAGTATTTTTTGATTTTCAAATAAAGTTTTGACTTGGCAAATTTTTTGATATCATTACTTTTCAGTGCAGAATTTTTAGATTTCATATATTTTTTTTTAGTAGAAGAGACTTGGCTGGTATTTTTACACGAAGTGTTTTTTTATGGGGATATCACTCCTTTTTTTAGTTTATTCTTACAACTTGTGACACATATGAAATGAACAATTACTAAATTCTTTAAAAAAATCATCACCCTTTACAATTTGGTTACCACTAATGAATAGCAGCGTATGGTCCTAAATAATTGCTTTAAATGATCTTTCACGAAGAATAGCAAAGGTTTCATTCCAATCAGTCAACCCAGTTCCGAGATATGGCAACACTTCGGTTTTCAAAATGGCTGCTGAACTTTCTGCAATGCCACATAGAATTTATTTCTATAAAATATGTGTATCATTTTAAGCTTTCTGAATATGTATTTATTGTATAGGAGGGAATTATAATAATTTATACATTTGAATGACGTCATTTCCGGTCTCATAAATAGGAAAATTCTATTTGTACTGTTCATATTCCATAGAGATGGCCTTCCGAATCGTTTGGCGCTAGTTTCATACCGATTTGTCTACCAGTTTTTGAGATATGACGTTACTTCCGGTTTAAAAATGGCGGCTGAAATCTCTGACTCCTTGAAGTATATTTTAAACATGATAACAATTTTATAAGCTGTCTCAAATAGTATATTTATTGCATCAAAATAAAAATTTGTGAGTTTATTAAAATGTGTGACGTCATTTCCGGTTTAGGTATGGGAAACTGCAAATATTATTGATGATAATACATAAAGTAGACCGTCTAAATTGTTTTGCGCTGGTTTCGTTGAAATCTAATTAGCCGTTATTGAGATATGATGTCACTTCTGGTTTCAAAATGGCGGCTTCCGGTTGGTTTTATAACAAGTCACATGAGACGTCAAAAGTACATACGTTACATAAATATCAAAATAATCGGTTAAACCTTTGTTGCCAAAAAGCCAATCGATGTATTTCAAATTTCATTACGTCATTTCCGGTTTCTTTAACATAATGTTTAGTCTTTTGCTACTTATCATGCATATAGATGACCGTCTGAATCGTTTGGCGCAATTTTTGTTCCAATCGGTCCAGCCGTTGACGAGATATGACGTCACTTCCGGTTTCAAAATGGCGGCACAAAAAATTCATGGGGTGAAGGTTAAATCAGACGCCAAAAGTGCACACGTGGTAAAAATGTGTGATCAATCGGTTCAGCCGTTTAGGCTGTGGCCTGTTTACCGGATTTGAATTCCAGGAGACTACTACTACTACTACTACTACTACTACTGAGATTATTATTATTATTATTATTATGAAAACCGCCCTAAAACACTGTTTTCACGGCCCTCTAGCGCGCAAAGGGCGTAACCTATTGTTCCCAAATTTGGTATATGTTGTAGGGTGGGCCATAGATCGAAATTAAGATATATCGCAACAATGTGAGATTTTCCAATTTTAAGATCCAGTAGGCCGAAAATGCCACTTTGATGCTTACAGTAAAAGTGGGTTTGCTCCAGCCTTTTTAAATGAGTGTGTGTGCGCGCCGTACGACTTGGCTGGCGTGGAGCGACCGCTCCACTAGATCTCTGGTTCGTCTTCTTCTTCTCGTTTTCTCTTGGGTTCTACTTCCAATTCTACATCCATTACTGTTTCATCGTCAATGTCCTTGTGTGTTAGTGTAGTGTCGTCAGGTGGATTTTCAAATTGCATCATATTCTCATTACTTCCAATTTCTTTCTGTGGAACCTGTGTCTGTTGTGGTTTTGGTTGTTGTTGTTGTTGTTGTTGCTGCTGTTGCTGTTGTTGTAGGTATTGAGCATATCTGTTCCCGTTATTAATAGGAACATGTGCTATGTGTCGGCGTTCTGGACAATCTTGTTTTATGTGATTTCTCTCTCCACATATTTGACATGTTTTTTCTTGTCCAAAGTGTTGAATCTGGGCTCTGTATCCACCTATACTCATGTAAGATGGTATAGGTTTTTTTACTGTCATCCTGATAGCTCTGATTCCATTGTTTACCGGGTATTTAAATCGTGTAGACCACTTCTCATCTGTTATTTCTTTTATTGTTCCGTAATTGTATAGTTCTTTCTTAATTTCCATGTTGTTTACTTCTGGAGGGATATTAAATACTCTGACAGTTGTAAGATTTTCTTCCGCGTTCATAATTCTTAGTTGACCAGTTGATCCGTTTTGATATTTGAATTTTTTTAATCCTGCATGAGCTTGAATTAATTTTTGAAATAGAAGTGTTGATACAATTTTTATGTAGAACGAATTGTTTTCTGCGTTAAGTTGTATTGCTTCTATTTGATCCACGTTCAGTTGCAAATCTGCGTGTAGAAATTCGTGAATTTCCAGCGGTGATAATCGTTGTTGCTCTCTTTCTATTTGACATTGAATTGTGGTTTTTCTCGTTGTTTTATTGTTCGTCTGATTCATTTTTTCTTAATTTTCTCTCTTGTGTGTTCTATAATTGTTTGGTCAAAACCAACCACTAACCTGTTAGCTGCGGCGCAGCAGCGCTCTCGTCCTGTTATCAGTGCTCGCTGTGATGTTTAGGAAGTACGTCCGTTCTCCTCGGGTACTAGCCATGAACTGCCAAAATGCCAGTGAAAAAAACAGTTTTGAAAATCATCCCTTTGTATACAAATATCTATATTTTACGCAACTTATACGTCTGTGAACGACTGGTAGTCACGACAGGGGGTAAGTTTTATCAGGATATATAGATGTAATTATACATCAATGACAAAAATACACTGATTTAAAATCTTAAATAAATTTAATCCACTTAACATTCTTCATTTGTAATAATTCAACTCACATTTTTTGTTTCAGTTGATTACCGGAATTAATTTAGCGACATCGTGACAAGAAAGTACTTGTACATGTTACGTTTTGCTTCTTAACTAGGTAATTATTTCAGGATAAATGTACTAAACATTATTTCGAAAAAGAACCTGTAGGATATCGTGATAAAGTCTTATTTAGCTCCCTCGTACTCATGTTTCAGTCTACATACAACCAGGATGTAATCCAGCCCCTTTACTTTTTACATGTTATACTGCATGTAAGCCATTAGTTAGGGATATCAAATTACATTTCCCGATACTGTCCATCATTTTCTTTGAATTTACTTACATCACAGTACATTAACAGCTTCCTGAATAAAACTTTCAAGAAAAACAAATACCACTTTGTAATTATTATGAAAAGGTTTCTGTCTTGCACTTGTTCCTGCACCAATAGATCTTCTCCTCCATTAGCTTTGTTCGTATCAATCAATGTCACAGGGGTGTACAAAGTATAATGCACTCTTCTAAAAGAAGCTTCATGAATGAAGTAACGTGATTGTGACGGTTTTACATTTTCATTGTTTTGCTTTAATTACGTGGAAACACGTCAAGTTGAAGTTGATGTAATTTTCCGTGGGGAAGGAGTGGGATGGAGAGGGTGAAATGATGATGGGGGTTTTTACCAGTAGTTGGATTATCTTTGTTTCAATACCGATGTAATTACAGTTCGAGCAGTTCGAACGTTTAATCCTAACTAACCTAATGAAAACCTAATGGACCTATCATAATCAGTCATAATCTAAAGCTCTGTAAAAAGCTCTATGAAGTACCCACTGAAAAAGCTCAAATTGCAATAGGTACTTTGATGTATTGAAAGTATTGAATTAATACAGATGAAAATGTAAAAATAAATAATCATACCTGTAATTAGTATTTACAACTGGAAATAGTACATCGTATAAAGAAAATTTAAGTAAAAATTTAAGTAAAAACATTTTGTAAGAATCAAAAGCTACTTAATAAAATAAATACTTCCACTTCAACTTTAATTGTATCTATTAGGAAACCAACGTCGTGAAATAAGTAGAAAGTGGCAATGTTGTTATGATTGACATTTCATTTCACAAAGGGTTTGGATTAAAAGTTTCCTTCGATTTTCACTTATTGCTTTTTATTCACTGTCACTGAAAGTCTTTCCTTTTAAAAATGTCTATTGTAGGTGGAGGTGCCAGTTTCTAGGTTCATTCAATTATTTAGCTGCTTTCTAAATATATATCTCCCCCATTCCCCACCCATATCAAAAGCACGAAACCTTACAGACTTTTCCACACTATTCACCACGAAAACCTTCATTATATCAACAAACCGAAGACAGATTTTCTTCCCTGGAAAATTCCTCGTGAAACGTTGAGCACATTAATAATTGTCACGTGGTGTGGGGGGGGGGTGGAAGGGAGGGGGTGAAACACGCTCCCTCCATTCATTTTCATTCATCAACTGGCCTGCATTCGTGACCCAGCCTACCTAGGTCATGCAAGGTCATTAGCTTGTGAAGATTAATTTCAACACGCCACGTCAAAGAACACCGCAGTGTCCCATTGTATGTTGTGAGAAACAGGCGTGGTGTTCCCAGAACAAAGTATATTCAAACTTCCATGACTGCATCACCGAGGGGTATTTATAGAGGTGGCATTGTTGGAGGTATAAAGATTCTATTTTGACACTGAAGTTAACGATCTGGTGTGTCCTGATGCATTTTACGTGACACTATCGTGTAAATGTTTTATCGCTAGAGTGGTATGTTGCTGTTGTAATCAGTAGATTGTGCTCATTTACTATTTAAGGGTAGTTAGAGAGAGAGATATTTGTAGAGTCATTGTTGATAGAAGAAGATTTCATTTTGTCACCTGAGTTAACGATCCAATGGCGCATGCATTTGTTTTATATGTTATCGCTAGAGTGCGACGCAATTGTAGTTTGTTATTTTAATAGGTTTGATTGTGCTCTATTTGTAGAGCAGTCGCTGTTGAACGAAAATGATTCTATTTTGTCAACTTTTGTAACGATACAATATGAGTTTATGCATTGTTAAATATTTTATCACAATAGTGATATACAATCGAACTTGCATTTTGTGTTATATTTTTTACGCATTTATAGAGAGTCTAAGATCTATAGAGAGAAAAATGGTTTTCGTTTATGTTACTATAACCCTTGAGTATAGACCCCTAGCCATAACTTTAGTTTCTATGGTAGATGAGCAAGTTGGCTCTGTATGTAAACTCTGGACTTGCATTTGGAAGTATTTGGTTCGATGCCCGAGGTCGGTTTCAGGAATGATTTATTTCGTGGTTTTCCTCAGTGAACGAAGAATGGAGTTCCCTATTAATAGGATACGACTGCCTCCTTCCCATTGTTCATCACCTATTCTTTATCATCATCTCCCGATCATCACCTTAATCATTCATCTTAAAAACACTACAAATTACTTCATTATTTAACTTTGATTTTACAGTTCGACTAAAATCAATCTGTTCTCTGATCTATAATAAAAACAATCAATAACATCATGCACTTATTCACCCACGGATATTTTAGACCACATCATCTTTTTTGTGGGATCTTTTTTGTGGTATAGAACATTTTCAGATCAAAGGGACGTTTCGCCCAGCTTTGATGCAGCACCTTTGATACTGTTCATGATGAGGTTTAGACCTAGCCATGGAAACACCTTCGCTAAACAACAGAGTTTATGAACTTTAGAGGAAGTAATTCCGGGTTTACACAAAGTTGACCTCACCTCAGAGCTTTAGATCATCACGCCCACATGTAAAAATACTTGCAAGGCTTTAAAATGGTGGCTGTTCAATTATTAATACCGCATGGAGTCAGATTTTTTTAAATTAGTGTAGGAGGTTGTGGAAATATGAAATAATTGAAAATCAAGATTTTCTCGAAAATCTTTGTATAATTTCGCATACACTGTGTTAGGATGTATGTACACTGGACAATTGACCACTAGAACGGGGCGGAGTTAACTTTTGTTCGCGTCTCAGCCGCTAGGGGGCAGCTTTGTCGTGGCCCAAGTTCTGCCGGCCAACAAGGATGCCGTAAGATTCCTGCAGCAACTTACGTGGATAAAATCGTTAAAAAAGTTATATTGTTTTAATCAAAGTTATTTTATGAAGTATGTAGGCAAGTAGGAAGGCCATTGGCTACTCAAAGAATGTTATAGTTTGTTGGTGAGTGGATATTATAGCGAGATATGGACTTCAGACAAATGTGTTGATTCCTGGCTTTTGCTAGCGCGGGAAGCTGAATATTTCTTACTCTCTACATTTATGAAAGCAATCTATAGGTACCTATACTAAATAGGAATAATTCACTGGTGAACGTTATTTTTATTACGGATGTTTATTATTCACGGATTTATTGACGGTTTGTTGATTATTTCTACATACCTACCTATACCCACCCACTTACCTACAAACAGTTTGTTGGTGGTATTTTTTACTCTTGTAGGTCTAAACTAGAAGTAAGTAAATATTTTCGTCTAGGTATGAAGGTATGAAGGCATTGCACTTGGTAATCACCTATATAGCAGGATGATCAAATGAGTCAAGTTAGGGAATTATGTACATGTATAGGGAATTAAACAAGCAAATAAAACACGGTCGCTTTGCCAACACAGCAAACAGCCGTTCGTTCAATCGAATTCTTATAATTCTCTCTTTTCTCACAGCAATGTTACTAGAAAATCTATGAAATGTTATTCAGGGAACTTTTGTGCTGATGTTACACCCCGACACAACACATTTCGGTACCATTTTCGCCACTGAAATACGATTTTTGAATCAACCGAACTGACTTCCCTATGTGTTCTAATGGCGCGCGGCGACGAGCTGGCCCACAACCATGTTCCCGCCACTAGGTCACGTGACTCGTGACGTATCAGGAGGCGGAGCGTTCTAGTGGTTAATTCATAAAACGGTATTTGAAAGAAATGGATTGTCCGAAAAAAATGTAATAGCGTCATCCGATGAAACCTATGCTAACTTGCCATCTACCTCTAGTACAGTCGGCGACAGGGCAATTTGAACCCCAGGTATAATTTCCACCCCTACTGAACCTTCCCCCACCATGCTACCACGCGGCTGACTGCAGTCCCGGCGAACAATCAGACCTGTCACAACAAATTGACATGGGTTGATATCCATCCACATCATTAGTTACAAATATTCTTTTAATGCGTTTTTGCTCAAAATGATTTAGAATTCGGCATATTATTATACGACTATACATTTGAATGGCATACCTCTTTTAAATTTAAAAAATGGTCAATATTTGACTAAACTACGGAAAACAGTGTATCACTGCAAGTGCAAATACAGTTGGAAATTCGATTTGTCGCGGTTTATAGCCCATAATAAAGTTGCGTTTGTTTGTTTGTTTCATGAAGTTATATAAACGATCGACCAGACAGAGAATAATTGCAAGATTGTATGACGCAACTCCAATTGCATTCATTCAATATTATTGGACAAACATTGATTCTTCAAATCAATAGCAGTGCATGAATAATTCAAATAATAGTCTCAAATTTTAACAACGAATGAAGATGAATGAATCGCCGTGTTTCCAAGCAGTTTGTGTGCAGCGTCTGATGATTTTATGTTACAATACACAATTTGAATATCATGATGTTCAAATACATCATCAAAGAAACGTAATAATTTGATAGCTAATTTATTAGTTTCTTTGGGGTAAATAAAGTTTTATCTTGCAAGATTGTCTAATATCTGATCATTGCTAAGGAATGCGGATGTGACGGCGGATCTTGAATGACTCAATAGTTATAGAGATATTTAGGAAATATTATCACCAATGTTTATCTTTTAGTATACAGCTGACTCTTGTTGACTGTCATTAAATTTGGGGGTTGAGATTCTACTCGAGGACGATATTGTCGACATTAATTTGCATCAGTGGGTGTTATTGACAAACTTTCAAGATAAAACTTTATTTACCACAAATAAACTAATAAATTAGCTATCATTTTATTACGTTTCTTTGATGATGTACCTATTTGAACATCATGATATTCAAATGGTGTATTGTAACACAAAATCATCAGACGCTGCACACACACTGCTTGGAAACACGGCGATTCATTCATCTTCATTCGTTGTTAAAATTTGCGACTATAATTTGAATTATTCATGCACAACTTTTGATTTGAAGAATCAATGTTTGTCCAATAATATTGAATGAATGCAATTGGAGTTGCGTCATACAATCTAGCAATTATTCGCTGTCTGGTCGATCGTTTATATAACTTCATGAAACAAACAAACAAACAAACACAACTTTATTATGGGCTATAAACCGCGACAAATCGAATTTCAAACTGTATTTGCAGTCCTTTTTCCGTAGTTTAGTCAAATATTGACCGTTTTTTAAATTTAAAAGAGGTATGACATTCAATTTTAAGGCTGGATAATAATCTGACAAAAACTAAATCATTTTGAGCAAAAACGCAACAAAATAATATTTGTAACTAATGAGGTGGTTGGATATCGACCCATGTCAATTTGTTTTGACATGTCTTGTTGTTCGGCGAGATTGCAGGTCGCCAGCGTGGTAGCATGGTGGGGGAAGGTTCAGTAGGGGTGGAAATTATACCTGGGGTCCAACTTGCCCTGTCGCTTACTGTAGGTGAGCTCTGATGTCATTGATAATAACAAGGATTGATTGTCAAGGAACCTGACCAGCAGCCAATCCGATTTGTTCAAATACCGTTTTATGATTTGTTGGGTGTACATGTGCAGATATGTAAAAAACAGCTTTCAAAGTTTTATACGGGGAAAGTCGTTTACCCATACACCTTTGACAATTCCTGGATATACATTGTATACAGATATTTCACATTAATTTTTTACAGTGAAGTGTGACATATTTTTTAAATTATGGTTAGTAATATCCCCATAAAAAACACTTCGTGTAAAAATACCAGCCAAGTCTCTTCAACTAAAAAAAAATATAAAATCTAAAAATTCTGCACTGAAAAGTAGTGATATCAAAAAATGAGCCAAGTCAAAACTTTATTTGAAAATCAAAAAATACTTGGCGCATCGTGTATATTAATAGCTTAGAAGTATAGGCCAGATATAAAATATACATCAAATATACATATACATATAGTATACCTGAAATTCTCAAAAAAATCGATGCGCCAAGTATTTTTTGATTTTCAAATAAAGTTTTGACTTGGCTCATTTTTTGATATCACTACTTTTCAGTGCAGAATTTTTAGATTTCATATTTTTTTTTAGTTGAAGAGACTTGGCTGGTATTTTTACACGAAGTGTTTTTTATGGGGATATCATTCCTTTTTTTAGTTTATTCTAACAACTTGTGACACATATGAAATGAACAATTACTAAATTCTTTTAAAAAATCATCACCCTTTACAAATTCGTTACCACTAATGAATAGCAGCGTATGGTCCTAAATAATTGCTTTAAATGATCTTTCACGAAGAATAGCAAAGATTTCATTCCAATCAGTCAACCCAGTTCCGAGATATGGCAACACTTCGGTTTTCAAAATGGCTGCTGAACTTTCTGCAATGCCACATAGAATTTATTTCTATAAATGATGTGTATCATTTTAAGCTTTCTGAATATGTATTTATTGTATAGGAGGGAATTATAATAATTTATACATTTGAATGACGTCATTTCCGGTCTCATAAATAGAAAAATTCTATTTGTACTGTTCATATTCCATAGAGATGGCCATCCGAATCGTTTGGCGCTAGTTTCATACCGATTTGTCTACCAGTTTTTGAGATATGACGTTACTTCCGGTTTAAAAATGGCGGCTGAAATCTCTGACCCCTTGAAGTATATTTGAAACATGATTATAATTTTATAAGCTGTCTCAAATAGTATATTTATTGCATCAAAATAAAAATTTGTGAGATTATTAAAACGTGTGACGTCATTTCCGGTTTAGGTATGAGAAACTGCAAATATTATTGATGATAATACATAAAGTTGACCGTCTAAATTGTTTTGCGCTGGTTTCGTTGAAATCTATTTAGCCGTTATTGAGATATGATGTCACTTCCGGTTTCAAAATGGCGGCTTCCGGTTGGTTTTATAACAAGTCACATAAGACGTCAAAAGTACATACGTTACATAAATATCAAAATAATCGGATCAATCTTTGTTGCCAAAAAGCCAATCGATGTATTTCAAATTTCATTACGTCATTTCCGGTTTCTTTAACATAATGTTTAGTCTTTTGCTACTTATCATGCATATAGATGACCGTCTGGATCGTTTGGCGCAATTTTCGTTCTAATCGGTCCAGCCGTTGACGAGATACAACGTCACTTCCGGTTTCAAAATGGCGGCATAAAACCAGTTATAGCAAAAGGCACCTCAGACGCCAAAAGTGCATATGTGGTAAAAATTTTAAATCAATCGGTTCAGCCGTTTATGCTGTGGCCTGTTTACCATATTTTAGCTCCACCCTACTACTACTACTGAGATTATTATGAAAACCGCCCTAAAACACTGTTTTCACGGCCCTCTAGCGCGCAAAGGGCGTAACCTATTGTTCCCAAATTTCGTATATGTTGTAGGGTGGGCCATAGCTCGAAATTAAGATATATCGCAACAATGTGAGATTTTCCAATTTTAAGATCCGTAGGCCGAAAATGCCACTTTGATGCTTACAGTAAAAGTGGGTTTGCTCCAGCCTTTTTAAATGAGTGTGTGCGCGCGCCGTACGACTTGGCTGGCGTGGAGCGACCGCTCCACTAGATTAACTATTCCGAATACTAAAGTTTTAGCGCTACACCTTTTTGTATCCCTTTCCTTATTTTCAAGTACACATAAACATGCTCCAAACTTCATCCCACTGTCACATCCTGAAAACGTTTCCTCTCAAACGATAATAACCATTATATTTCATTATAATTTTAATATTTTAAAATATGAAAGGAATGATGTAATGAAAACAACAACAATCCCCAGTGGCATTCCGCATCACATTTGCACGTCCCCGTGTAACTGACACTCGAGCTGCTTTAAGCTCCAGTGATGCCATGTCATGTCCACCAAGTCATCAACACTCGCATGAACTCTTGCAGTCTGGAGCACATGTGACAACACCGCATTGTGACAGTCTGATTGCAAGCAACATGGATACGACTTGATGTGTACATTCGCATGTGCAACGCTGTACAACCGTTAGAGCAGTGATGCCATGTCATGTCCACCAAGTCATCAACACTCGCATGAACTCTTGCAGTCTGGAGCACATGTGACAACACCGTATTGTGACAGTCTGATTGCAAACAACATGGATACGACTTGATGTGTACATTCGCATGTGAAACGCTGTACAACCGTTAGAGCAGTGATGCCATGTCATGTCCACCAAGTCATCAACACTCGCATGAACTCTTGCAGTCTGGAGCACATGTGACAACACCGCATTGTGACAGTCTGATTGCAAACAACATGGATACGACTTGATGTGTACATTCGCATGTGCAACTCTGTACAACCATTAGAGCAGTGATGCCACGTCATGTCCACCAAGTCATCAACACTCGCATGAACTCTTGCAGGCTGGAGCACATGTGTCAACACCGCATTGTGACAGTCCGAGTGCAAACAACATGGATACGACTTGATGTGTACATTCGCATGTGCAACGCTGTACAACCGTTAGAGCAGTGATGCCATGTCATGTCCACCAAGTCATCAACACTCGCATGAACTCTTTCAGTCTGGAGCACATGTGTCAACACCGCATTGTGACAGTCCGAGTGCAAACAACATGGATACGACTTGATGTGTACATTCGCATGTGCAACGCTGTACAACCGTTAGAGCAGTGATGCCATGTCATGTCCACCAAGTCATCAACACTCGCATGAACTCTTTCAGTCTGGAGCACATGTGTCAACACCGCATTGTGACAGTCCGAGTGCAAACAACATGGATACGACTTGATGTGTACATTCGCATGTGCAACGCTGTACAACCGTTAGAGCAGTGATGCCATGTCATGTCCACCAAGTCATCAACACTCGCATGAACTCTTGCAGTCTGGAGCACATGTGTCAACACCGCATTGTGACAGTCTGATTGCAAACAACATGGATACGACTTGATGTGTACATTCGCATGTGCAACGCTGTACAACCGTTAGAGCAGTGATGCCATGTCATGTCCACCAAGTCATCAACACTCGCATGAACTCTTGCAGTCTGGAGCACATGTGTCAACACCGCATTGTGACAGTCTGATTGCAAACAACATGGATACGACTTGATGTGTACATTCGCATGTGCAACTCTGTACAACCATTGGAGTGAGCATGTTAAGACGGCTGGGTAGTGAGTTTGACTTCGAAGAGTTTTTTAATCGATTTTTATCAATATCTTTTACCAATGTAACTGTTAATCAAATAAGGCTTTGTACGCGTCTTCAGAACTGTTCAATGAAAATAATTTCCTAGATTGAATTGGTTTATTAGATTTACTTTGTCCTACAGATGCTTAGTGCCCGAAAATAAGTAAAATTATGGTACTAAACATCTGTTTGACACAATAAAACTAATAACTTATTCCAAGCTATGAAATTATTTTCATTGAACAGTTCTGAAGACGCCTACGAAACCTTATTTTGTTAACAATTACATTGGTAAAAGATATTGATAAAAATCGATTAAAATACTCTTCAAGACCACGCTCACTACTCAGCCCTCTTCAGTACTGGAAACGCTCTGTGAAACGCGTTGATAAGCGAGGTTTCGTGTTTTACGCGAATTAATATTCGTGTGAAAGTTGCTGCTCTTTTATAGACCTTGGAAATAGCTAGCAAACAATTTACAAGTGCGTCAAAAAAGCAGTGATATTTTTTGGAAATATCTCTGAAAAATAATGTCCTAACCATTAAAAAAAAAATCTAGAATACAGAGTTCTCTAGAGCACACGTTACGATTAGTCCTAAAGTGAACTAACAATTAATAAAAATGTTGGCAAACTATGCTATATATATATATATATATATATATATATATATATATATATATATATATATATATTAGCCTGCTTAGCTTAGTGGTTAGAGAACTGGACCGGCAATTCAGGGACGTGGGTTCGAATCCCACAGTAGGCAAATATTTTCAATTTGCAGTTGGTATTAATTATTATCACCCTATCTGAGGTTATCGGAAAAAACCATATTAGTCATATTATATATGTCCGAATTTCCGTTGCTTTTTAGAGTTTTCAATCTATTTATAGAACCAAAACGTATGCTGGGAGAGAACAGTTAATATTTATATCCTATGAAAGTAATGTTGACATACATTTCATTTTGGACGTGAAAAGAAAATAATATTTAGGGAGATTTAATTTCTGGCAACGAGCAATTTTCTTCCCGCCAAATGTAAATAGAAATTAAATCGCAGCGATGAAATCTCTTGTCCTTGGAAACATTTATATTTGGAAGAAGATGAGATCTGTGCACTTTCGATTAATTCGATGAAGGTAGACTAATTTCGATCTGTGTAATTTTTGGCACGACGTTAAAGTTTTATCTACGATCAACCTTCAAAACTCAGCTGGCATCGCAAATATAAGTGATCTCGAAGTGAAAGAGAAAATATCTGCTATTAAATTAATTTTATAGTCGTTTAATTTTAATCTCCGATAACATACCTAAGTTAAGGTCGAGGAGTTAACAACTCCGGAAAGCAGGTGTACCTTAGCCTGGAAATCTTTGGAAATCTCAGAAATCTTTGGAAATCTTTAGAAATCTTTAGAAATCTTTGAAAATCCCTGGAAACTTAAAAATCTCGGGAATCTCGTGAAATCTTGAAAATCTTCGGAAATCTTGGAAAACCGAAATCGGGTACACAAAATATATGAGTTGTTAACGCCTCAGTTAAGTTTAACTACCATGTAGATTACAATAAGTAATTCTCAGTTTTATCATAAATCCCCTTTTATCAATTCACGAATCAAACTTACAGTTGTTAAACACGACATTTTAAAAATTTGCATTGCAAATTTGTTAGTAATGGATTGACCAAGTATCTCTTTTAATTTTCCATTATCATTGAACAGCTTCAACCATCAACCCGTCATCACTCGACATTCCGTACCAAAAACAGGAACAAAACATTGTCACTGTCACGCTTTCAGTGAGATTTCAAAAGCAGCTCACTTCCAATTAAAACCTTATCCATCATTCACGACTAATTCCACATTTCAGTCAATACAAGCTACTCCTCTATTTCTCTTTTATTAAAAGCTCAATAAACTCATCTCTCTCTCTCTCTCTCTCTACCATTTAAGTGTGCCCCCTGTTAGTAATTTAATAAGCCCTCAATGCACCATTTATGAGGTAATTGGTTCGGATTATTAAGTAAAGAGAAAACGTGCAGGAAAGGTGGGAAATTGAAAAATACATCAATCGTGAAACTATTGAGGCTCTTTTATAATGTTAATGAATGTTAATTAGTATGAACTCAGCTGTATCTAATTAACTTATCTATTCAGCAAAGTTCTTTTTCACAATTAACAAGTTTAACTCAGTAAATTTGCTTTAATTAATGGATATTTATTTAATGGTTCTGTTGTTACTGTTAAATGGGGTGTAATTTATTTTATTGGTGCTACAAAAGTTATTAATAGTAAAACTGAATGTAATCATTTAAACTTATCAATTAAATTTATCAGGCTAGTTAGATTATTTAGCTTATAGATATGTTTTTATAAAGATTCGTGACTATTAAAGCAATTCAAAGTATTGGGATATTTCGTCATGTTTTTGTAAAATTATTTATTATTTTGTCTACAGTTTCGATTTTTATATTAAAATCTTCCTCAGGACAAAACTTTACACTAAAGTTAAAGTTTAGTTACAGTTAGTTTAAGTTTAGTAAAGTTTTGTCCTGAGGAAGATTTTAATATAAAAATCGAAACTGTAGACACAATAATAAATAATTTTACAAAAACATGACGAAATATCCCAATACTTTGAATTGTCAAATAAGAGTTATTTATTTCCACGTGTTTAGTGAGTCATTCACCTGTACAAATTTGATACTCCAAAATCTTAATACTATTTTAATTCAAATTATTATTGTTTGTTTCGGAGAGTACATCAATAATGTGCTACATTTTATAAACGAGAAAACTAAGCATTGATCAACATAACATTTTAGAGTGTATTGGTTGTCAAATACTTGGTTTTGGTGTGGAATGTAGATATTTTTTAAAATATATTTTGGAAATGTCTCTTATGCAGTTTATAGTTTGGTTTAGGCTTACAAATAAATGTTGTGCTCGATACTTGAGAGTTCTTGCCATTTATTTATGGTCAGTTTGTCAAATAAACTTTTTAAATGTGATATCAACTTTAGTTTTAATTAACACGTGAAACGCGTATTCTCGCCGAGTCACTTCTGTTCCCAGACATTTCCCCCGAGGTAAAGTCTAAAGAGAAATCCCTGGAATTTGCTTGTAAGAGAGCCTCGTCAGCTGGGTGCGAAAGCTCCAGGGCTAACCACTGGGGCCACTCATTAGCGCGGGAACATGCTGAATTACGTGGCTATAGCAAAGTTAAACACAGAACTTCAAGTTATACCCACAACTTAAGAGTTGCATGCAAGCTCAGCACTCGCCATCCACTAAGTGGACCCCAAGGAATTCTGTCATCCCTTTGGAAGGTTGGGATATAATAGTTCTTGATTACATATAAAGTGAGTAATTAGTTGTAATAGTTGGATAAACTAGTGGTTTTTGTCGGTTAAGTTCATTCAGATGGTTTACATAATTCCATTCTTTACGTGCACCCACGGTTAGAATAATTTACGGTAAACTGCTAAGTTGGAGCTCGAATTACCGTCAATATTTGTTGAATGGAGAAATAATTAAATTATGTATGAGGTGGTTTGTTGGTTCTTATAATCAAACCCTCCAAACCCACATGCTCAACATCAGCGTTTACCTTTGTGTTTTCGTCTGGAAAATCAGTTTTGAAAATGACTTAGAATTTTGCAAGCAATTTATGTAACCGCGGGTACATCAATTCGCTGATACTCAAACTAAAAATACACTTATTAACAAATTACCATGAATTCACTCTGTGTACCACGCGACTGGAAGTATAATGTACATAGGCTTCCTTTTTTACATTTTAAGAGCTAAAGTTAAAGATATAAATTTTTGAGTTTTGCTTACTAAAATGTGTTAATATCTCTACTATAACTGTTTCAATGAATCTGGGATACTCTTACAGACAAACCAACCACAATGTGCACTGAAATTCATATAAGCAAAAACATAATTTTCCACAACAAATTTTAAATTGTTATCATTTTTATATGTAACATCCACTAGATCAAAAGATTTACAGCCTCGAGCCATGAATGCGAGTCACTATCTGATCATTAAATTTAATTGGTTTACAAATTTAATTAAAATTTACGATAATACATTAACTCGTAAATACTCCTCAAACAAGCAGTATTTAACCAAGAGTTCTGAATTTGAACACCATTAAAAGGGGTTGACCTAGAATTCAGCAATTCAGCCAGCTGTGTAGTTAATACTTAATCTGGCTGTGTATGCAGTTTACTTGATTGCCAGTTCGAGCTGAATCTAAATCTAGGTGTGAGACTGGGTCAATTGTACTGCAGAAAATCAATGCAATCATTCGGCACCTCGAAACCCTAATTACCTCATTTGAATTCATGATTGTGCATGTTATTGTTCTCAGTTCATTATCAACAATTCGTGATGTAAGCAAATATTTGTTCTAGGTTGTTTCTAGCAGAATATAATATAATCTGATGACTCGACTGATGGGTAATTTTATTAGGTTTATTATGAGGTGGAAGATGATAGTGGAATATAGATATTTATTTTGTAATTTTCGTCGATTTGATATTTAGCCACCTAAAAGTATTTTTTTCACAATTATTATAATTGGTTTAGAATGTAGCCTAGGTATTTATTTTTTGAGCCATTATCCCCCCCCCCCCCCTGGAACTCTAAATTTTCCCCCGTCGGGAACCACTGAATGTGACAAGTCCCCCATGACAGTACTGGCAAGGTTGAATAGAAGAAGGTTGAAGGAGAATAGAACGTTGCACAGACTAGTAAATTGATTAACTTGTAATTTTGACCGACGTGGTATCCAACTTACCAGACGTTTCGCTGTGACATGTTGATTAAATCCCCCCCCCCCCCCATGTGAATATAACTCAAGAAATGTACTGGAAATCACAGTAATAGTCGCCACTTCCATAACAGTAGAATGTGGGTTAGTTGAACACTATATCAAGTCAAACTATTGCAACTATAAACTTGTGGCATACATGAAGACACTTCTATTTATCTCCACCAATCTCAAAGTGCATCTTCAAACTTCATCATACCAGCAACACACTCTAGAATATTCAATTTTGACATTATATAATATCCTCGAGTGCAGTACAGTAATTATTACTTGACAACTATTCCATTGTCCAACGAGAACTGACATAGATACCTCTAGTGGAAGTAATGTGCTTATCAGTATCAGAGGCCCGTATTGTACAGAGACTTGGCAACTAATTAAACATGAGGAGTTTGTTTTGATTGAATATTCTGTGACTAGAGGGATATCTCATCACGCCCATTGCCCTCATTAGGGATCATCCCTTTGTAAAAGATACGATGACATTCCAGTGGACTTGATTTGATGAGAGAGACAATAACCATGTGCTACTGATGGAGGACGTTATTGAACTTTCAAGTTCGAATATTCAATCTGCGTTTGTTTCAGTATTCTATAGTAGTAATCAGAACTGTGAAACTTTGAAGTTATCAAATATTTAGGAATAATGCATTATAACTGAGTCTTTGAAGTGGATCTCTATTTTTAGACATTGAAAAGTGACTGATTTTCTGTACACCAAGATAATATGAGAATGCAAAGTTCACGGCAGACAAACAGTTTTGAAACTAGGTCAAATGCAACGAATTAATGATTATGATGAGAATAGGTAAAGATGAACTGGAAGGAGGCGGTCGTGGGCTATTAGTAGGATCTTTCCGAGCATTTACCTGTCGACTGAGTGAAGTTATGATAAAACTCAGATAGGAAGGACAGAGTTGAACTCGAAAACGGAACATCCAGACCGGATCTAACTTTCTTCATACAATATTAAGTTTGTGTTGTTCAGAGAATTCTACAATGTCTTTATTTAATTATTCAAATGAAATAATTCACTTTCACCCTCGTTATGTTACAACAAGATCATTTGGTTAGTACATTTCCAGCAATTAGTTAATGGAATTTGCACTGTTGAAATAATTTGTAACTCCTTTCTGTCATTATGTAGTCATCTAATTACGTCTAGAAATTAACCCAGCCCTATTGATTTACCCCCAACAGTTTCTTTGACGGCATCTTCCTTTAAAATCACGCTTTGAAAAGAGAGAAGAACCCGACCTATAAATAAAACCTGCGCTGTTTGATTTCATATCTGAAAGTGGCCAACATTACTCATGATTCCCCGCGGTGCAATTCAATAGAACTTTTTTATGTTTACGTCCACTTCGAAAGATATTTTCTTATAGATATCGTTTCCCAACAATTTCCGATTTCTTGAGAACAGAATCTGATCGTTTCGCTAATATAATGGCGTGGGTTGTTTTGGTTCTTGTTTCGCTACGGTGAAGGAATATGTAGGGTAAAGGGGGGTAAAATGGGGCCGGCATTAGTCAAGGAAAACATCAATCATCGGCGGTGTGACAGCAGCGCTCTCCGTGGGTTGAAACAGGAACTGTTGTTACACAATAGAATTGGGATCTACTTTCTCAATGGGAAAGCTTTTTAGAAGGAGGGGGTGTGGAAGGGTGGAAATTATCGCCCCCACTCCCCTACACCACCGTTACCAAGAAGATTACTGGGTGGAGAGTTGAATCAATTTGCACCTTTGACATTTGAGAAGATATTGCAGAATATGTAGGCGTGTGGCAAATTATCTTATTCTTTTATTCTAAAATTCGTTATAATTCTATTCTTTACCGCCCACGTTTTCACGTTGAAATTTTACCTGAACAACGCCAGCCATAAATCTCTACAACGCGTATCGGTAACGTAATTAAGAAATTAATGGAACTCAAATAAAAATTAAAGGGTATATAAAGACTGTTACAGTTTTGAAGAATCTCAGAAGAAATATAAATTCAGATGTGACATGTGAAAGCTTTAAAGCTCGAATAGAAGGAGGTACATGCATAATTTATGTGAATTCATTAGTAAAATAAAGCAGATATTTGTCTTAAGGTAATTTCATTGCTCGATATTGTATAAAATACGTTGTATTTCGTTTAGATAAACCTGATAATACAAAAACCGTGAAAAACATCTTGAAATTCATATTTGTATGCAAACAAATATTATATAAAATAAACAAAATATACAATATTTGGTACACAAAATATGAATTTAAATATACTTTCGGCGGATTTTGTATTACCTATTAGATTTAGCTAAACGAAATACAACGTATTTTATACATTTGATATTGCAAGGTATGTGAAAACGACGGTTGCAGAAATATGCAAAGCCCTGTAGGAAAACCGAAGTGCTAAAATCTGCCAAGCGGTAAACACTTCGAGTGGATTACGAAAATCCGAAATTGTATAAAAACAAATTCAAACTCTTGGTGAAGCAAGGAAGATTCAAAGCAGGTATATAGTCAGAGACAGTGACGCAAGCAATTCACAGATCTGTTTCCACTTGGCTTTAGGTTAGGAAGGTTGGCATCCAAGAGAGTTAATGGAAACAATGTCTACCCACTTACTATGTGTGAAGAGACTAATTTTAAAAATACCTCAATGCAAACCTCTGCGTGAAGCTTATATTAGTCCCGATGGCGTGGGAGTAGAATGGGAGGATGAGGGATTATGGATACATTTATAGATAGCCTTGATAGCAATAGCTCACTCCGAGGAAAAAAAACTACAGTCTGTTTTCACTCGGCTCTGAGAGAAATTCAACATCTGGGATGAGGATTAGGCTTACGTGTTTTCATGCTAGACACGTGTTTGGTGGAAGAATTATTTTCAGCTAATTCCTGCATTGAAATTAGATGTTATAATGCATTTATGACTGCTAGGGAAGAGCTCTGTGTAACTTGTGTGGCAAGGAGGAGGTTTGTTTTATGATGTTGATTGTTGTTGATGATTGTTGACGACTGTTGATTATTGATTTTTGTTGAAGATTGTTGATGATACTTAATGTCGACATTTACTGTGAGATTTAGTTGATTGGAAATTTAGTTTTCTTTGTAAAATTATTAATTGCGAAATAATGTTCACGTTTTTCGAGTTTGACAAAATTCCTTGGGATGAGTCACCTCTTGAGGACTCTTGAGGTCTAACTGTACTTTAGTCCAGCTAAACTGCATTTTATATGCACACAAAGTATTAAAACTAACTTTGATTTATTCGATTTAATTAATATTCACCAAAAATAAATTATCCCACATGCTCGAAAATACTTTAGTACACTTTTGGCTCAATATTGACATTAACTATAAGCGACGGTTCGTTCACCTTAAGCCATAATTTATGTACTTGAAAAGACTCTTGCGCACTTTCGACCGACCAAAAAACTCGATATTCGGCTCGCGAAATATATTTATTCCTTCTCTCCGTAACCTTATGTCTGGATGGATTGAGTTTCCATCTTAATTCTGTTCTTTAATACAAATAATTTGTTGAACTGTATTTGTTATATTTTCTCATCCAAAGGAAATTGTTTAAATCGTTATTAGTTAGTTAAAAAAAAATGTATGAAATATTTCTAGTAAATTTCGACATTCCTCATTATGATTAAAATATTATAAAACATAACTAGACAATCTGAAGCCTGAGGGTGACGCAGGAGGTACTGAAGGGTTGAAAGGAGGAGGCGAAGGAAGTGAAAAGTGTATTCTGATCCACCATTATTAAATCTCTCTCCCGCAGTTTGAAATATCTACAGAGGTTATCAGAGAGCCATGAAATAGGACAGACGACCCCAAAAGTAAACTCACCTTTGAAACCCATGAATAATAGAATATCCTCGAGTTCAGGAAGACATGCGAAAGCTCAACTCTGCTTTTAGAACTTAAAGTATTAACGTCAACTCATAAGTTCTTTTAAAATATGTACGGACTGCGCTTACAAATATCATGTATTTTTGAACTACGAAAAAACTACTTACTTTCAAAGTTTCATACATTTATAAGTAATCTGTAAACGTCATGGAAGGAGACGTTTTCGTGATTCAAGTTTGTTCCGCGAATTCTCCCACACAAGATATGATCCACCGATTCGTCTTCCTTAGAGAGAAAAGTTAGCAGCTTTTTGTAAACAACCGTATAATGTAGATTAGTCACCCTTTGTCTGATTCAAAATATCAAGATTTAATCCGTTTCCAAGAACCAAGTTTCCTTCCATTTCCTAGAATCAAGATTCAATCAATCAATGTTGACAATCTTACACCCTCAACGACTAACATGGCAATCAATACTTCTTGGTACAAAAAGCACCAACTACGGTTGATCAGCCCTCGACAATCTCTAACTCTCAAATGCTATTACTGCCAATATTGTCATACATTACAAAATGTTATTTTTGTTAGTTTTATCTCTGTCCGAGGGAGATAGAGGTAGTAGTAGATTAATATCTTTGCCTGGAGATTTAAAGTCTAGATATCATCAATGGCTTTAGAAGCGCTATTTGCAATCTGTAGCAGATATAATTGATTGAAGAATTGATAGTATAAGTGTTACTCTGACGTATGGCACAATAGTCTCTAAATATTGAGCGCTAAATGATCATGATCATGATGATGGTGATTGGGAGACAGTGATGAAAGAAGGGTAGATGGTATGTTGGAATGAGGAGGTTGTGGCCTTTGAGAAGGAGAAATTCCCAGCATTTGCTTCACGACAGAGGGAATCTCAGTCAGGAATGACGGTTGTGGGAATCAAATCCTGGTCTCTGAACTAGCTGAGAGTGACTGCCTGATGCACCATTCGAAAACTTCATCTCATAGTGAGGTTGGAGAATTACCTAGGATTGGCACGCTGCTTTTCAATTGAGAGATTAAGTTTATACGCAATTTGCGGGTTGTAGTTGACGAAAGTTCTGGGTGGAGTAAGAAGGAAAGGGAGATATTGAGAAGTTAAATATTATTAAATCTATGACCTTCTCAGAGAGCATTGTATCTATGCTACTTTGTACCTTCTATACTCCAAGATGACCCTTCATAATCCGAATTCTCGTGAGGGTTGAGTAATCTAAACAATACCTTTTCTTTCCCTTCTTGAGTGAAAGAAACCTCATCCAATAACCCAAGTCCTCTTCTCTTGTTTGGAGGAGTTTTGGCTCAGAATGTACATGATAATAAATTATTAACGATAATTCATAGTCAACTTCTGACCTCAGGAATCCGAGAAGTGACCATTCCCTGGACACTCTTGTCTACACATTGTCAGAACCAATATGTATTGAACACCATAATGGAGCCGAAGTGCTCGAAGTATGTTCTCACTTCGCATTGTATTGTCACTGTGCAGGCTCAGGTTCGATTTCCATAGGATGTAGAATAACATATTGGATTAGGAGAACATCTCTTCCTTTTATGCAATAGTTTGTCCAATATCGTGGTTGTTTATTTTTAGTCAAATAATCTTAATCATAATTAGATACCTGCCACAATTTTGATAAAAGAATTGAAATATCTATTTTATGGTAATGCTTTTGAGGTGGTTTTAATGCGTTTATTTTTTATTAGATGCAATATGTGATGTATATCATTATTATCAGCACACAATCCAGCTAGACTTATCATCGCAAATTTATATATTTTTTTGAAATGTTTCTTAAAACGTCATTCGCACTGAAACTAACCAAAAAGACAGGTGAACCTCAATTCCATGCCTCAGTACACACTAGTATTATGTGGTGTTGCGCTATGAAATCACAAAAGCACAGGATTTACATAAATAAAGAGTTCTGCATGAAGCATAAAATCGCTTTGTTTTTATTTTACTTAACGCAATGCAAATTAATGTATTTTATTTGAAATGCTCTTTGCGCGGTTGAAGCCAGAGTGGGAATCTCCTTTTGTAGAAAATAAACCATTTTCAAGAATAATTCCCTTATACATATATGTATGTGTGGTGCCACTTTCAAGCTTGTCGGTTGGTATAAATAATTCATTCAGTTAAAATTTGAATTCGGTTCGTTCGTTTGTTTGAAAATTAGATTTCAAGTGTTGGTTATAAAATGTACTGCCTGCACTTTGAGGGCAAGAGTACAAAGAGAGTAATAATATGCTCCAGTGAGTTTGAAACACAAATTAATTCACTTTGTTCATATGTGATTCCCGCATATATGAGGAAAATTGTCCAATTTAATTTCGTTTTGAAGGTTAATTCAATGTTGATTCATATGAATTCATATAATATTATAATTTCAATATTAAGTATTTGTTTGTCTGTCTGTCTGTCTGTCTGTCTGTCTGTCTGTCTGTCTGTCTGTCTGTCTGTCTGTCTGTCTGTCTGTCTGTCTGTCTGTCTGTCCGTCTGCCTGTCTGTCTGTCTGTCTGTCTGTCTGTCTGTCTGTATGTCTGTCTCTTTATCCCACACACTAATGTCATGTGAGCGGTCATGTGTTTAGTTTTTGAACGATCCTGTGCTAGTTTGAAAATTTAACTGAACCCTTTTGACCGACCAACTTCAAATTTTGAATGGTTATTAGGACCAAGAGTTTAGTTGTTTTTGACACTTTTTAGACAAAGAGTAATTGATATTTTACGGAATTGTATAGTTTTTTTTTAATATTTCTCAAATTTGTTCAAACGTGGGAAAACTTTTATCAAGTTTCCACTCTGCTTTTTCTATCATGAGCGAATAGCCAATGAGAAAGCATTCTTCACTCCTGCTTTCATCTAAACTTGGCAATGTGTTTAAAAGAAATGTCAAACGCAGTATTACGCTCCTTGGCCACATGTTGTCTTCACATCATTTCCAAGGTCTATCGAGCAACAACTTTTCCATGCATATTAATTCGTATGCAATACGAAGGCTCGCTTATCAACACGTTACACAGATCGGATACAAAGCATCTTTTATCACATTCAAGTAAAATGTTGATTTCGCTCTTTATTTTCTACATCGTTTTCACTTAACTGGCCTGATGAGTTTTGATTCAAATTATTGACCAAGGTCTATTGGTCTATTGGAAAAAACGGAAATGGGTTACAAAATACCCCCTCTCTACTACACCGAAAATGTATAGCATACGCCAAAAATTACCGCTGGCTTTATATACAAACAAAACACCAATAGCGTATTCTGTTTACATGCCTAGTAAATATTTGCTATTCTAAAACATACATAAACAAAATCTTTAAATTTAGTCAATATCCATCAATACATTTCCTCTCTTCTGTATTTTCATTCAAATGTATATTACAAAATGCTCGATATTAAAGATTGCTGGAGGGTAGGCTGTGCATGATATTATTTCAAGATACAATCAACAGGGAAGCTGGGTACAGCGATGATCTGCCACCTGTTGCTACAGTTTCCACTGCAAATTGTGTTGCGTTGGAAAGCTCGATCACAAATATATATTCCATCTTTAAGCCTGGCATGGATGCATGTTCTGCATCAATTCGACACTAGAATGATGACTTGGGGTGGGCGGAGCCTATTTACTGCATGAAAATTTATGGAAAAGTTGTAATATCAAACGGAATGTGCTTTAGGGAAATATTTAATATTGTTACATCCGTTAAAGTTAGGTATGATACTTTCATAGTTATGCTCCACCACATTCGTAGAGACGTAAGCACATTGTTGGAATAAGCATTTGCTATGAATGGCTGCGATCTTTCAAAGGAATCAGAACCAATCGATTTTGCAATTTTTCGAACATCACAAATAATTCAAAAAAGATCGTGCCTCCTGAGAATGTAATTTTTTTCAAGAAAATTACCTAAAAAAATGTTATATGAAGTTTGAGATTTTATCTAGAAAAACAATCTCCCATAGATCTCCTGTAATAGACTTCTCTTATCCATTTCTATACGTCATTTTCACCATCCCGATTGTCTTATTCTCTGACCAAATCCTGATGCTTGACACAAAACATAGGTCGAGTGAGGTCAAGTGAAGAATTCCCTCTGACTTGTCTCTCACCTTTCTTTGATACGAATCAATTATGCAGACCTTGACTGCCTGGATACGATGCCAGTGCAGATGACCACAGCCTTCCAGATCAGTGAATAAGGAATAGGAATCGAACATGAGAAGGCGGTGATGGGGGAAGATTGAATGCTGAGGTCAGTTGATGCGATATAAATTCGTAAAAGTAAGGAGGTGGTACTTGGACCTCCGAATATCGTACAAATACTGTTCAAACAGTTTACAACCTCTTGGGTGAATACATACATTCTAGAGGTGATGCACAAAAGATTTGGTTACAATATTGAAGAACTTCTGTTACGTATCTTCTATACGTCTATTGAATGATAAAGTCGATTCAGTTTAATCTGTAAAACACATCTCCAATTTACCACTAAAACATATGTAAAAAAATATAATTTTTCATTTTTACAGTGTTCGTGAAAACTACTTGGAAAACGCTTGGTTTAAAACGTTGATGAGCGAGCACCGATAATGCAACATCCAACCGAACAAGATCCACTCAATCAAAATTAATTAGCTTGGGCTGAAAATTTTAAAAATATTAGTAATGTTGGTCTTGATCACCATACAAAATTTTGATTTTTGACCAATCAGAAGATTTTTTTAAATTAACCAATCAGAAGATATTTTTTATAAATTTGAACCAATCAACGGATTTCGAAACCATTGGGTCTGCAAACCGCTCAGTTAATTCTTATGTGAAAACTTTCAGCCCGATCAAAGAAACGGTGCTTTAGAAAAACAGGAGTCCGTTCCAAAAGAACGAAAAAGCTCGATTCGCTCGCTCAAATAGGAATATCCAAGTAAAAAAATCTTCAACCCTTTATTTATACTCTTCCAATCCATTTACGGAGTATAATAATAAATCTGAACAGAGGTATCCTCGAGTGTGCAGGGTTTGACAAATTCCTCGAACTCGATGAGTTACTTGGCGAATTCTTGCCGAAGAGTTGGAATGTCCGACCCGGTGAAACTCAAGTCCACGATTTCTTGCGCGAGATCTCACAGACTTTGAGAAAAAGTACGCACTAAAAGTACTCGTAGTCTGCTCTCGTGGGAGGGGGTGGGGGTGGGAGGGGGTTTTTAGACTGACGTTTCCAAGATGCAGGAGTGCCAACTTAAACTCCATCTCTGATAGTGAACGTGCAATAATCATCTATCACCAGAACGACTAAATCGAATAGTTCCCAAATTAGATCCACTATCATTCTGCATAGGAAATACCAGGATGACGGTGACCTTTAAACAATATCAGCATATCTGCCCAATTATTCCAATTGGCTGTTAGTATTAAAAGAAATATGTGTTTTATGGCATAGAATAATGAAGTGTACAAGATAATAAGTCACATTTACATACAATTCGAAGACAATTGTTTTTGAAAAGTGACAGTCAAATGCTCATCTTTTGACAACCAATGGTTGCATGTATTTTAATGAACTGCGTCATTATTTTCTATTCTAGAAGCTAATGCAAAGATCACCAGACGACAAATCTATCTCATTATCTCCTAAAATAGAATTAATTGTATCCTCTTCCCGCGTATCCTAAGGGCACTAGATACCACGTGACCTTTCCAGACGAAGAAGGCGGACGGAGCCATGTTACTTTTCAGGAAAAGAAATGTTACCTTTTAGTGACATTTTTACCAAATGTGACTACAGCTTCAATAGTTCGGATGTAATTGAATTGAAGTGTCCAGAAAAGATCACTCTCAATGTTTTACACTCTGAAAAACGGTGACACGTAAAGAAGACATATTTTCTGACTGTGTTCAACTGGCTGATACGAAATTATAAAACACATAAGAGATTATACATTCTAGAATATTCTTTGAGTGGGCGTTGCGAGTGTACCACGGTACTCTTGTGGCACTTTCTCTGTGTGTATATTTTGTTTGTTTGATTTTTTGCCTTCACTGCCCAGGTCAAACCGCTCAACCAATCGATCTTAAATTTTGCACACATACTACCGTAATCTAAGCGGTCCCTGGGGTCGTTTTTAAACGGGATCCTGTGATTGGCTGAAATTTAAAAAAAATCGATTGCTTAGTCCGATCAATTTGAAATTTGGCAAGGTCATTGCAACCAACATTGTCCCCAATCATACAAAGTTTCAGCCAAATCCTCCAACTGGTTAAAATGTAAAACAATATTTCCAGTAATTTTTAAAATTTAAACTAGAATCGATTGACTGATCAACTTAAAACTTAGCCCTGGTCATTGGGGCCAACATTTTAGGTATTTTTACCAATTTGAAGACTAATCTGTCTTTATTTTCAAAAGTTATTGTCATTTTAAGGCCCGGAATAACCAAAATTAAATTGTGCTGGATTTACTAACTTTTGGAATAAATTCAATTGTTTCACTCATTTTGAGGTATCTGATTGGCTGTGCCGCCAATTGTGTCCAATATTTAGTTAATCCAGCTCAGATTAACTTTGGTTATACCGGCCCTAAGGACATCTTCTTGAAATATTTGAAAAATGTAAACTAAATCTTCATCCCCGCCTTCTTGATGCTTCAGTTCCAAGGCCTGTAGAGCTGCTGATACTTGCAAACGCACATCAAATCGGATGCAGTACGAAGGCTCGCTCATCAACGCGTTACACTGAGCGCTCTCCCAGTTACTTTTTACAACTAATATTTTAATATCATTTGGATGGGAACAAAAGGGATGGCCACATCTCGATCAACGCAGTCTAATCGTCCCGCCTTTGCAATCCTATTGACAGATGTCAACAGATGATTTCAACACTTGTAGACATATAGCGTTGTAGACGTGTGTAGCGCGTGTACTCTTACTAAATGCGTTTGACGGGGCGATGACGTAGATTTGACGCTGTGCGTGGGTTCAAGCGGAGATTAGTATTAATGAAGTTGTCACTTAGAAGGCGAGATTATTCTTAGCGTCTGACACTAGACATTGCTCCCGACAAGATGCTGGTGATAACAGGTGCGAGATGCTGAGTGAGATGAGAGGAGTGATTGATAACATCGACGTAATTAATATTAAAATATTAATATTCTTTAGAATTGGACATAAAAGAAAAATAACTTTTTATCACCAGAGATCATAAATCATGTTTAATTGATTGGGTTACGTTTACGTAATACTTGAGACGTTGTGGGAAGAAGTTGAACTACGCTTGTAGGTGGTTACACAGTAGGTAATAATGGAACCTAAAGGGATAGATTGAAGAGATATTCTTCATTTCTACGGAATACGTCGTTGTTACTACAATGATTTGTCCCTTATCATAAAATATGCCATAAGAAACAATAAGTTAATATGTAAAGTGGATATTTCTTGATGAATCTGGTATTGTGCACAAAATTTGCATTATTCAACACAACATTTTTGTTAAGTTTTTATTAATGATACAGTGTGTATTTTAACTCAAGAAACTATTATTTTAATTTTCTTCAGTCAGATCTCTACCCACATTCAGTCATAAAATCGTTACAACTTAATTAAAATGTGAAATATAAATCATCCAGCAACTTCTTGAGTCAAACAAAGAAATTAAACACGAGCTAAAATACACTTTCTCTCCCAACACAAATGTGAGTAAATAGGATTATGGTCCCGCAATTGATCTCAATAAGCCAAGATTAATTTTCTGTTTCATCAGCTAAAGTCGGCTCCAGCCAAAAATAGAAGATGCCCAAGATAATTGGCGGATCATCCCCTCCATGACCTGACATTTCCTAGATAAAATAAAACGGTGAAATACCACACCCACGTTCATTACGTAGATACCATAATGAACAGCAGCGCTTCACGAGAGATTCGCAAGCTGCACCCTATTGAAATCCATCCCCTACTCAGCAAAGTGTTACCACCCTACTGATTACCTCCGCCATGTGCTGGCTTTCTTCCCTCAAAGCACCTGGTCCAGAGAAGATCAAAGCTGACAGATCGGTTGCGGTAGTCTCGTAATTATCGTCAGATCTCGAACAGAAAGTTTCAACTAGTAAGAACCTCTCCTTGAGCATGCAAATACATGAGCCTGCAGGATGTGAATGGAGAGTCAATTTCACAAGTCCGAGAACATCTTCAATAAGTCGAACTTGAGAACTATTAACGATCTCCTTTGCTGGGAAGTTAGTTGAGAAGAATTCGAATTCAAATGTTGACTTGGGTAATTCAAATATTGAATAATTTGATTAAATACGTTCTATATTTGCTCCTCTGCTTTTTAAACAATCGAAATTCATTAAAGTTACGTACTGTCTGAAAAGTAAAAAGGAGAATAGAACCCTATCAAAAGGCATAAAACAGGCATAGAAAGCGTCGGAAAAGCATACGTTTTTACAACTTTTAATTCTTTAAATTTTCTAAATATAAATTAGTTTGACAAACATCTTAATTTTTTTAAATTTGTTTTCTAGGAGTTTGGTAGAAAAGCAACGTCTGTTATGTTGTCAAACCCTCATTATAGAAGATTCTAATTAAAATCAGGTGGCGAAAACGTAAATTAGAATCAAGCTATTTGCTAGTTCGACGAATTTATTGGTTGCTTTTAGTCAATTGCTTTTGCAAAGAAGGTATGTGTTACTGTCACAGCTAAAACGTAGGTACGCGACCAAATTGAAATTCCATTCGAAATCTTCGAAAATAAAATTCAATTCTCGCCAAAACGTTCCAAATCTATCCCACCACCTGCTGCACAGAAGTCGATCTTTTTAATAGACGCGCCTGTGTTATTTTTGGCCGTGACAAAATAAAAATAACTGCTTTTTAATTGGCGGTTTGATCATTTTGCCACGTGGGATGTAATTATAAAATCGTTGGACGAATCCGCCTCCGGTTCGCAAACCTCTTGAACATGTGCACTTTGACAGTACACGATGCAGGGAAGTCGACGCAACTGGGATTCCATTACTGCGGGTGTGTGCACTCGCGTGATTCAGATGAATCTGAATGAATGAGACGATTCAGATGAATCGTGAATCTGAGTGATTCAGATTTAGATTTATTTTTTACGCATCTTACAAGTATAGTGGCAGTATCCACATGGTGGCAAGAAACAAGAGTACACTGAAAATTAATAATATGTATGTATATAAATACCCCCCCCCCCCCCCCCCCCGCTCACAAGAACCTTCTAATTCTTGCCGCCTTCCCTTCCTTCAGCACCGTCCTCCTCGTTCTTAGTTGTCAGAATATGTCGAAACTCTTTTTTTTTACTGATATGTCAGTCATGTCGAAATCTTGCAAGTTGTTCCAGTCACGAATGGTTCTGTCCAAAAATGAAAATCTTCCGCAATCGGTTCATGCAACCAGTTCTTTTATCATGTGACTTGACGTTGTTCTTGCTTGAATTTTTTCTTCTAACTTTCCAGCACAAAGCCCATCCAATATTGCCATTTTAAATTTTAAACATACTATTGCATAACCTTGAAATCTTTCTTCTGCTTTCTAAAGTTTCCCATTCCAATTCCTTCATCATTTCATTGGGACTGATGTCGGTCCCATGTCCCATATCGTACCCAAGGGAACTGACAGGGGGGTGTGGGACACTCGCCTCCCTAAATTTCAGGATAATTAAAAAATAAATCGAACACATTTGTGTTTTTAATAACATTTCTTAAAACACTACTAACAACCCAAGAATTATAAGTTATTCTTTAGCCAGGCAAAACTTTGCACTTTGAATTCTTAATTGGAACATACATCCACAAATTTATTGTTGTGAACGTAACTATTTCGCAACGTAACACAATAAAATTAAAATAGTAACACCTTCACACTTCTTTCCATCCCTGATATAATATATATGGGTAGGTTACTCCATCTTTTATGATATAGTGAACGTGGACAGTCGACAAACTGAAATATCCATCGGAAAAGAAATAGCAAAGATTTCCATAATCCCACCCCTAAACTTTCTTTGGATTTGTTTTATTAGTTTTGTTATGAGCGAATACGTATAGGTACTACTCTCTGATATGCCTATCAACATTTGGCTCCATTACTGACGACTGCGTAGTAACCACTTCACGATAGTAGAGTTCCTAGTTCTCTGCACATCACAATTCTAATAAAGCAGTTGTGCCACCATAATGTCTTAATCTTGGATTATGTTGGTATCCCTTCTTCATCCTTCCTTTATGCCGACGGACAGTTTTATTTTCGTCATTCAATTAGTTCATCCAGTCATGTGCATTCGGTATTAATAGAGAGAGAAAATGTTTGTTCAAAAAAACTTGGTATTAAAAACAAGTTTTCTTAATTTAGCGTACGATCAAGATGATAAGTTTGCTTTCTAAGTGATGATAATGTTTTCTCTTCCACATCGCAGGGTTTTAAGAAGGCGGTGGAGTATTTGACTTTGACAGGTGAGACAACATGGCTCTTCAAACTCGACTTCTTGTCAGTGGAAATGAGAAAATGAAAGAATGGAAAAGAAGAGAAAATGCGTGAGAGATTAAATGCTTTTAACTATTCCTTTCTTCTTCTTCTTTTGATCTCGACACATTTCGCTCAAAGAGGTGATCGAAATCGCGGCTGTTTGAACATTTATGTGACTTTGTTCAAAAGCGATATTTGGAAGCTTTTGTGACTTTTAGGCTGCATTTCACCAAGATTCTAAACCCGGTTTAGAGTAGGTAAACCTGGTTTAGGGACCTCTAAACCAGGTTTACCGCCTCTATAACCCGGGTTTAGAATCTTGGTGAAATGCAGCCTTATTTGAGGAAATTCGTCCCTAAAAAGATGAAATTACGTCGAAAATAAAATATTACATTTTTATTCAACACATGAGAATATTATTATTCTGAGAATCTCATTACTAAAAATAATGTGTTGCAAAATCCTTGAAAAAGAATCCTTCATATTATTCTTTTCACGTAAATTGACTCCATAAAAATTGGGATTTTAGTTATTTTGTTATTACTCTTTGATTTCACGAATTACGATTTTATTGCAATTTTGAAACACCTATATGATTTAATATCCATATCATACCTACTGACTACTTAAAATGTATTGGCAATTATATGAAAACGTTAAAAAATAATGAAAATGGTAAAAATATGTTTAATATGAATTTAAATTTTAATTAGGCAATTAAAAAAATTATTTTAATAAACATACAAAATGTAATTTACCTATAATGCAATAAAATGATGTCTACCACCTAAACCCTAATAATGGAAACAGGGCATGTTCAAATATAAAAATGAGTGTTATGCTGTACTGTACGAATAATTTATGTTTTTGTAATCAGAAGAAGTGTACATTTAATGAAATAAGTGCAAAAAATTATTTTCGTTAATTGATCATAAATACATCTGTGAATATTTTATGGCAGAAGATAATTCTGTCTCAAATGATTTACCTTCATCTAGACAAGTCCATCCATCAATCAAACACCTACAGAAAATAAACTTGTATTGAATCCTTCATATTGGTGGCATATTGGTGATCGATCAAAACATATCTATTGCGTTCTGACATCTGCTAAAGTGCCATCTATGTTCAAGAAATCAAAACAACAAAAATGATCTACAGATTATTTACGTAATATTGCAACTCCACTATTCCGGTAGAAACCCAATTATAATTGAAGGGCACATAGTGCAATGTTTGGATACACACAATAAACAGTACATAAAATTGTATATTGGGTGAAAAATAGTAGTTTTTTGTTTGCTATGCATTTATAAATCCTTACACAACTTATAAAAAATTAAAATTTTTCACATAATATTTAATTGTATGTAATATTTATTGCGTGTATATAACAATATTCTCTCATGCACCCAACTAGTGATTGCACTGGACACTTTAGGGGGTGTCCATAAATTACGTACACGCTTAGGGGGGGGGGGGGGGGGTAGTGGTGTGTGACGTAACACTTCCTTCAAACTAAAATTTCATTAATGTTTTATTATTTATAAAAAAAAAAAAAAAAATTAGTTCATTAGTTAGCACACACACACACACACACACACACACACACACACACACACACACACACACACACACACACACACACACTGATTTTAATTTCTTATGTTGAAGTACAGTGATACCAGTTACCTACCTACTTTTTTACATATAAAAACCCAAATACATATTGTGTCTTGCAGTAAAACCGTAAATTCAGTAAAACCAAACAAATTATATAAAAATGTACACAACTATATTTTTGGAAATGGGGAGAGGTATGGCATTATGTGACGTAATTATTAGGGGGGGTCATCGATTTTGTGACAAGCTGTGACATGGGGGGAGCGGGGGTTGACAAAGGCCTAAAAATCTGTGACATAATTAATGGATGTCCCCTTAATTATTATTGAATAAATGGAGAACATGTTGAAATAGAAATGGTGGGTTATCAAAATGTCGCCGGAATATGACTCTGTAACATAATGTGTGATGTGAATGAAAGGGCGGGGGTGCAATACTAACGATGCGTTGTCTCCCGTCTTGACTTAATGTGACGACAGGAAGTGACGTCATCGCGTCTAGAGCGCATGCGCTGGCGTGGTCGCACATCCGTCGGGATATAAATCACCATGGCGCGAATATGACATTTGAATTCATCTTCACTCATCAACAAGGCGGTGATATTTATTACGCGGTATGACTCGAGACGAAGCGTGTACAGAAGGAGGCAATGGAGTTAATTCGGTGATTTATTGCAATTGAGCACGTGCTGTAACTTTACATTTGGGAGGCTTAGAATTAGGATAGAAAATGAAATGAAAATGAAAATGAAAATTCAATTTATTTATAGACATCGTATTAAAATGTTAGAAAAGAATTGAAAAAAATATTTTATGCCTGAAATTCAAACCTAAGAAGCCTCATTATGCTTGAGACTATATATTTATTCGAATTTCATTTTTTTAGAACATCGTGTAAGTAAACAAATGCCAATGTAACTATCGAGAATGTGTCTATTGATAACTGTCCTTAACAATTTTATTTTATTTTCTGGCCGCACTGGTGTGCACTCAGTGTGCACTGAGTGCGGGTTTCGCTTTCCAATGGGAAATCCCGTGAGCACTGGCGCAGTGTTTGCGTTTTCCACTGGCAAAGTTGCTTGCTCTCAGTGCATATTTCTCGCACTAGAATATTCCAAGATGGACGCTTGTTAATTGAAAAACAATAAAGGATCTAAAACAAATTCTATGAAATTCATTGCCATTTTTGGTTATGTTTGCACTAGAAATATCCTTGTTTTCTACTGGGGTTGCAATTTCCCACACTAGGGCAGGGCATGACGGCACAGAGCAATTCTTTGCATTCGTATTAAAGTGAAAAACGCTGTGGGAAGATATTGTATGCTTACTTATTCCCGAAAATATTTTGTAATGAAATGAAATTAACAATAAATGTTTCCAACATCATTTAAATATGAAAGATTAATAAAAATGTTTAGTAACTTTCACCTCCCGACTTGTACTAAGTTTTCAATTTTATTTCTTTAGAATATGAGGAAAATTTAACACAGGAGGTATAGGAAAACTATAAAGCGAGCGACTCCTTTTGATTCTTTTGGTGTACCTCTATTTCCATTTTCCATCGCCAGCGAGCTAAGATTTTAATTTTCCTGATTATTAAAAACAATTTTTAACTACCTTTGAGAAACGTGTTGTACATCAGAGAAGACACGTTCCCTGATTTATTCGTCTACCCGTCACGTTCTTTGATCAGTATTCTCAATGCACGCTACTTCTGACCACAGCTGATGTAAAAACAGTGGTTTCAACCAGCTTGCTTGCACACAAAGTCAACTCTGTTCTTTCAACTGTGTTGTAGCCGAGATGTGATGTTTTTGACGGTTTTCGAAGAGGTATTGTGATTTACGATAGAACGTTTACATATTCCATCGAGCGATACAGAGTGAGTTGAGGAGCAGAAAGTAGGAAGATGTGTTTGCCACAATGTCAAAGAAAATCATTCATAATCCACCAGCAAAAGACCCAAGTTTGTTGATTTAAACACGAGGTAGTAAAAATAGTTCAGATTTATGAACTTCGCTGGAAAGCTAAAAATAAAATCATTGAGTTGAAACCAATAGATAAATATTGCCATAATAGCATTACAAGAATAGACTACTATTTAAAAGGTTGTTTATTAGAAAGTAAATAAAACGTATTTTTAGATTGATTTGAATTGGAGTGAGATAGCTATTCACAGATGTTTATTTATTTATTACTAAAATAAATAATTTGTGAAGTGATCAAATGTGAAACGTTAGATATCACAAACAAAAACGGGTGTTCAATTTATGTATGAACTGTGGAATGCAATGCATTTTATTTTTTGGTAATGTTGAAAATAAAGAAACAATTTCCTTTATAAGTTATAGGAAGTTTCCTTTTTATTGGAATAGTTCCTCTACAAGTCATCAAATCCAAATTCTGTTCATCGAATACTTTCCTAGCAAAAATCCATTTCATTGATAAATGAAAAGACAATGACTCTCCTGAAATGAACCTTCTCTGGGAATTTTGATCCCTAGATTTAAAATTCCACACACTGCAGGCCACGTTTTAAAGAGCAGAGTCGTGTGGCCTGATCTAAAACGAAATATTTTGCTTAAATCATAAGTAAGTGTTTTCCATTTTCCATTTTCTGATCGAGGCTGGAGGTGACATGGAAATTATAACACTCTTCGTGGAAGTGCTTTCACGCTCTCCCCCCCCCCCCCCCTCTCTCTCTCTCTCTTTATACTCTCCAATAGTCTAGACTCTCTACAGTGGTTACTTACTGTGAATACCAATTCAGGAAAATATTAAAATGTTTCTTATTTAGTTCATTCGTTCACAGATTTCCCGACAGCTTAAAATACACGTATTTATAAACTTGAAATAGGGAAACCGAAGAATCACAATTTGAGAACCTAAGTAAAGTTAACTCTGAAGAAGACACTCAAAACCTCGATAAAGTACGATAAAGTTCACTTGAACTTCAAGTAATTGTGTGCTCAAAACTCGAACGGACTCCACGGTTTAAAAATGGTCAAATATCACACTTTTCTCAGCTTGTCCGACCTTAAGCCCCCTAGGTTTATATTATAACCTTGTAACTATGATAACATTTTCTAAATATCTCCATTACTATTGAACCATTTTACATTATTTACAGTGTTAAAGCGTAGACACTTAGCTTCTCTTACAACCTATGAAAATATTGATACTGCTCTAAATATCTACAACATTTGTGCCCAAATTTAAAGAAAGAAAATGCATCTCATTTTTCAACTATAATTGAGTTTTAGCACAAATAATGTAGTTTGGAATTTGGCGTTTACTCGACACAATAAAATAGCTATACGTAATGATTTTTCACATTGTCAATTATTTCAATAGAACAAAAGTTATGAAGATATTTCGGGCTTAGATTTCACCTCTTGCTAACAGACTCTTAAATCTCATGATTCTAAAGTTCACGGCGGTCCAGGTATGACGTCATAGCATGAAGCTGCGTTATCTTCCTTCCCATCTTCAAACTCAGAATAACCAAAGATCCTTTGACGAGCTTATTTCAGTAATTGACTCGTAAGCCTAATTAATTTGTATAATTAGATTTGTCATGCGGTACCCGTGTTTATACTGGGTATAGATATATTAATTTAGAACATTAGCTACTGTAAATTAATTACACAACCCTTAGAGTCTAGGGTTCGAATCCCGACCAGGTGTATACGCACTTGAGACGAATTATTATCTTATTACCGGGTATTTACTTACTGGATGATACGGGAACGTGCTTAATATTCAAGTAAGCGTGAGAACCCTAAGTACCAAGTACTTTCCACTTATAGTTTGCGTGACGTCAAACCCTGTTTTCTTGGAGCGACAACCATTTTTGTGACACTAATTAGAATGCTGTCAATCTTTTTAAGTACATATATAAGTACTTACAAAGATTGACAGCATTCTAATATATATTGAATTCAAGTACGTTAGCAAAATGTAATCATGTTTCCAATTTATATATAATAATGAAACTTGTATGCGACATTTTAATTAAAATGTGCATCGTACAGACAGAAAAGCACCAAGAGGAGAGTTGAACACAAAAATGCTTCATTTATTGGCTAAAATATTGCTTTTTACTATTTTTGTCATCAGTTTAGTTAAAAATTGTTAAAAGTCCAGTAAACACGGTTTTGCTTTTACTTCATAAGTTGACTATGTGCAGCTTAAGAGTTGCAAAAAGTATGAATACCTCAAGGCATTGAGCCTTTTATAATTTAGAGAGAAAAAAACTCTACTAAAAACAAATATTGAAACAAATATTGTGTAAAATTTTTAAAATGATAGGACTTCCGTCCTTCTACTTCTGAGCTACAGATATCCGTTATAAAATAACATTTTGGTTTTGGTGTGAATAAACTTTACAGATTTGTTTTTGAACGCCATACAGTTTGAACGACTAGATGGAAATCTGTGACTGCAATAATATCGCCTAGCTCAAAGCCCCGGTATCCGCAGGTATGATTCTGTATCTTGAACCATCTTGAACTCGCCTGCAACATGAAACTAATCTCGAGTCTGGAGTCTGCAGGTATCCGGATCGATGCCCGGTCGGGTCCCGCGAGTCCATAGCGTCAGGCCTGACTGAATCACCGGTAGCTACGTTGCTCCCCAGAGACCCTCTTCACAGACTCCAATGCCAGATATCTCTCTCCTTCCATTCAGCATCCCCGAGGGAGCTTGGTACATGTGAAGATCAAACGGAGACTTTGAAGATTATGTCATTTTACTATCACCTGTACGATTCAACTTAACACGGTAGCAATTGGGGTGTCAGCATTGACAAGTTATCAGAATTTACAAGAAAGTAACATGACATCATAGTTCAAAAGCTATTTTGCAAGTTGTACGATATTGGCGAAATATGTATCTTATTTTATATACTACAGAAGTATAGTCACATACAGAAGTTGTTACTAAATGCTCGCCTTGAATGATATATGGGAATATGGTAAACAGCTTCTGAATGTGACTGTACACAAAATGATTTTCCGTCCAGCATGATACATTTGACATGTCTGGAATTAAATATATTATATTTGTTTTCAAATACTTATTTGCATTTGCTAGTTTAGATGACAATGAGGGAAATTATATGCACAATGCAATCAATGAGAAACGTCACTGATTTATGATTTCTTGTCATTTCCATTAATCAAATTAGATAAATCGAAAGCGACGTCTAGCTCCAGTCAAAACTCAAAATTTTCAACACAGTTTTAGAAACAAAAACTATAAACATTCTGCGAATTGGCGAAGAATATCGAACCTGAATGTTTCAAAATCTACGTCCTAAAGAAATTATTATCTAGTTTGGTGTAAAGCTAAACTTTTAAGCTCCATTACGGTTGCTATGGATCCTATTATTGAACTTGGGCTGTCTCTAGGCGAAGGGAGACCAAGGGCAAAGGTTTGTCGACCCGATGTGAAGTGTTCAAGACAATGTTGTTATTGGCAGAAGAAAGCTCTTCACATCCATCATCATGGAATCCTGTTTAAAAATCTCTCACACATCATGGTTCAGTTGACTTTAGTTTTATGCAACATAACATTTTTACTTACTGTGATACAGTACTGTGAAGTAATAGTCGGGCAGATTGTCCATTAATCAGATTGTTTGTCGATCAGTTTGTTCGTTGATCAGTTTGTCCGTCGACAAGTTGACTTGATCCCCTCTCTGATCGGATATCAAACATAATTCCAACGCTCAAATATTTGTCTTCAATTACGTATTTATTTCAAATATCGACATCAAACAACATTACATTAAGCTAGGTTTACTGCCACTGAACATGATACTAAATTATTTAAAGCATGCTTATCATGAGTGTGGTTTAGTTCGTAAGTACCTGTAGGTAGTAATTACGTCCAGGTATTCGTTCACCTACACTGTGTCTAGTTTCATTTCAAGTACGTACAGTGCCGGAATTTAGTTCTGTCACCCTCCTTTTTCCCTTTCCATCATTTACGTTAGTATAGGCTCCTCACCTCGACCCTTATTACAGAAAAAGTTGTTTGATTGGTGAAGTGGAGAAAAACAGCTACTTATTTCCACGACTGTACACCTATAACTATATAGACAATTCATTATTAGCTTTTCTCTTAGATCCATTGTAATACGGTTTTTAGATTGTGGCAATTTCTGATCCAGTTCAAAAATTTTAAAATTATCATTTACAAGATTGAGAGAGTATATTGGCATAGACATTGGTAACTCTTTAGTATCTTTTTTGTAAGTATCTTTTAGTATCTATACCTTTGCTGTAAATAAAGTATCTTGAACAGCACTGCACATGTGAAATAATTTACGATGCAATTTAAAAGTCTAATTAAACAGTCTGAATAAAAATGCGAGCAATCCTTTCAGAAAATAATTTAGTCGAATCGACAGAATCTATATATTCATCAAACTTAACTGCTTTTCCACGGTTTAATTTCATCCTCGCAGATATTTCGCCGACAATAACAATTGCCTCCGTCACATCCCCTGGACCGTAACCAAGGGATGCTGCAAGATTGAGAGAATAATTTCAGCTGGAATCTCCACTAAGCTCTGGCCAGGATGATCCAGCCAGCTACACGTACCTCCAGACTCCAGGATTTATTAGTTTACGAAGTTTTCGCACAAGATCGGTGTCTGTAGGACTAAGGGCATGAGAATTTCGAACTTTTCTTTCTCCTGTCTTGCGCCTGAAAGATTTTGACAAGGTAAGCTAGATGAGAGGGATTTAAGGCTAGATTAATTCCTGTTTTGAACTTGAGCAAGTTTTCCTATTAGATCAAATTGATCTAGGTAGCAAGTTTTTGCTTGGATGAGTTTTGGAATAAGATAAATGTGCAAATGCGTGGTTGCATTTTCAAGAAAATAAGCCGCATTTAATTCAGAATTCATTTATAACTTTATGGTTTCACTAGCGCTCGGGCGCTGGTCAAGGTTCAGATATCAGTCGAATTTATTTTGCTAGCCCGTGATTGACGTGTACGTTTCATGTTAAAAGTAGCCTGGTTGCAACAAAACATCGCCAAATTATATTTCACCTGGATCATAAACGCGTGAACTAAATTAAATTAAATATCAAAACCATATACCTACTGTACAAAAACATTCGCGGATGCCCAGATGCTGCCGACAAGCACTACAATTAAGTGTGTCTGAATTTGGTATCAAAAGCCTGAAAATTTCAAACAATAACTGTATTAGAAAATGTAAAGAAATTAAAGATTAAAAATTTAACTAATTTAATAACAAAAACAAAATATCTTGACTCATTGCGTTAAAAATAATGCATCACAAGCTAAAGAAATACAATAATAGTGAAATAGAAGTACGTGGGCTGTGCAAATTCAATGCACCAAGCTGTACTGAATGAAATAGGTTGTAACAGTTATAACTTCGAAATTTGTATACACCTTTTGCGATTCAAAAAAATCGTGAAGAGAATGGTAAGCGAGAAGAATGTTTAAACTTAAAATGCATATTACGGCCAAAACAAGGATATAACAATAAACTAACCATTTAAAAAATTATATCTCCAAAAGCACGCCACCACAATATCAACTTTGAACATTCAATTTATGATGTTGGTTACATCTTACTCTTTATTCTAAGGTGAAGAATATCCACAGTTCTATTTTCTTTCATTTCCAGATTTATTCTTTATTCCAGCAAGAGATGCTGAAGTGTAGATCTAGTGCTTGATTTCCCCGGAAGTTTGTGAGAGCGCATTTGTTTTCAACTTCCGCCTCACATGCACTCAGCTTTAAGTTCTACTAAGAAGAACTTGCGCCCTTCCTTCCCTTCCCACCTCCTACACCTAGACAATGAGATATCACCTCTTTTTATTAATACTATAATAGCAAAGCACAGCTCTCTAGAGGGCACGTATTTTATGGGATCAAATTAAATACCAGCTCTACTCAACCCCACCTCTTTAAGGTTTAAAGATTTCCACTTACTTTCCAAGTGTACGAAAACTTAATTTTATATCCCCTATTTTGCATACCGCAATGAATATTCAATAGATGAGAAAGCGTTGCTGTTTTGACTAGTTTTCATGGAATTGAAGTAAACTCGTACTTGATTCAAGTAGCAATTACGTGCTGCCAACTTGTAACACTAGAAACACTTGAAACTCGTGTACGCTACTTCAAATGGCTCGCAATGTCGCCAACACTTCGGCACTGAATAAAAGATAGAATATAACGGGTTCCACACAACATGATGACGGTTGTGATGCTTGAAGGATATTGTGAGAAGCAATTACGTTTATGTTTATAAAATTAATGTAGGTATGTAAAATAACATGAAGGATATTTCTTAAAAATTTAACTGTTTGATACTCCCTAATTGAACAGAACAGAGAAATTCTAATCTTCACCAAATTGTCTACAGAAAATGGTTTTTATAGTTGCCATGGTCCATAAGCCATGATCATACAGGATACGTCAAATGATGATAATTTAAAAGCACAAGATTATAATACCTGCTGAACTATTTAAAAACACTCAACTCTTGGAAAACCTGGTATTATACACAATTAAAAACACATTATAAACATTATTTCGATGAACCTTCGATCATCTTCATCAGGCAACTGACGATATTTGCCAGCTTTGGCCCCCTTCCATCAAAAACAGTTATCAATCAAGATACCATGACTCACCTCTGTCAAAACTAAACACAGTTCAAATAACTAAAGGTAAATGAATCAGGTACACATAATATCACAGATTACTTCCGAAGTAGTGTATTTATGTCAAACAATGACAACTACTCTGGCTCTAATTATGCCCTCCCCGCATGCAATAACAGCCACATCAACAAATTTACGTTTTTTTATTACTCTCCTAGTATACATTTACAGCCGAATTCCAATCGATTTGATGTACATTCTGAGAATCCCCGGCTTGGTTTTACAAAACACACTTTTAAAATTAGTAGGCGATTTAAAAACTGTTTTAATATTGAATCTTGCTAAACTTAACATAAAAGCTCGTAAAGCGCATCCCAAAGAATGGAGTCTATATAGTTACGTAGACACTAGTTCCCACAAGATTCATGTTCACACTAGTAAGACACGGTTCGCTCACTTGACCAATGAAAGTGAAGCCTTTCCAGCAATTTTCGTCACTCGGATGGATTAGCGCTTATATCAGCTACTGGTGGTAAAAATATGAACTTACACTGCATATGCATATAGACTGCAAGTAGTTCACTATGGAGATAATAGATGGAGCTGCGCCATCTGAGAAACGAATTTAATAGAAAATCAGGTCTGTTTCGGCTTCACTTCAGCCAATGTTAATCGTATAGGAGTAAACGAACCTTGCCTTACTATTATGAATGTAGTAATGATGTCCATGAATCTTGGTTCCCATATCTCTTTCTTTATCTCTTGGATGCAAAACAATCGATAAAAACTAAACCCGAAGTTAGTTTGTTGCGTCAACAGTTGTATCAGAATGTTCTAAATGAGCTAATTAAGTACTTGTCTACATCACGATTTAGTTGTACGACTTGATTCTTGTGTAATGAGAAACAATTCAACATGCGAAATTAAAATCAACTTCTTAGAACACGACTCATGACGAGTTAGGCAGAGTGTGGAACAACAGCCATTACAGGTGAATGAATTGACAAATTGAGAAAAAAATCCGTTGCTCTGGATTTTTAAACATCTCTGAATCAAAGATTATGAAGATATTTTAGTATGGATACTAAAATTCATAGTGCAGCTCGGGCAGTAAGTATTCTTGAATTTAGTTCGACACAAATATATATTCCTGTTGATCACATTGTTGTAAAACTAGTAATTGAATTCCACCGAGTGGTTTCAATAAAATATACCATAAGTCTGTAGACGAACCATAAAAATTTTACCTTCATGAAGTGGAATCACAATCATTCAATGGTAATGGCTGGTTCTTCTATACACTCTGGTTTAAGATAATAGCACAATTTGACAATTTCGAAGTTTTCAGCCCTCAGGCCAATTCTTCCAACTTACTGTTCGTTTGTTTTCTTTTTTGTTGGAGATAGCAAACTTTTTAAAATTGGATCTCATTAAAAAATAATTGTAACATGCTCGTAATATTACGTAGTCTTTTAAATGAAAATGGCAGATAAAGTTCCGATATAAACACTCGTCAATTAGTATTTAAGAAGTTATAATTAAGAAATAATATTGCCAATCACAGTTGAATTTTAACATTAATTAAAATTATATATCTTAGGTCGGGAATTTTGCATACTTTTGCAAACAGTTCGAAAACTTTTGAACTAAAACCAGTTATTTGAATCATTTTGGGAGTTGAAGAGATTTTACTTATTATAAGTTTATCCAGATTCGGTAATAACAACACAAAAGATTGTGTTTTCTTCAGAACTATAGGAAAACGATCAGTAAACGCGTTGATAAGCGAGCATTCGATATGCATGAAAGACCTTGGCCACGGATTTGCTTACAGATTACACATAAGTGTGAAGCAAAGTGTCAACCATAAATACATTTTCCAGCGAATCCAAGAGATCGATCTTGCTAAAACTCTACATTGCAAACAAACTGGATATAGCATTGAATCTTTTGTGGAAAAAACCTCATCCCTTAGGTACTTTGTTGTACCTGAAATGGGAAAACACATAAAAAACAAAGATTCGTTCCATAGTTTGGGAGTGGAGAAAAATATTACAGAGTATAAGAACGGAAGTAACAAAATACAGCGTAATTCTGACTCTCCAAAATGACTACCATGCTTGTCCTAAACTGACGCTGCATGGCTACATATTTACTCATACGAATCTAAGAACATATCATTAATTATTCAAAAAACGTTCCATTTCGACCGTTCAAATTGAGTTGTCAACCAATGATCGATGTCTGTGATATGTCACTGCTCTGTCGGGTCAGTAGCGGACTTTGTTATCGACAGTAAAGGACTGGAAATCATTGAATCGTTCATGTGGAACTAATACCGTCTGCCAGCGTCCAACGTCGATAAATACTTCGGTTATAGAAAAGAGATTATTTATTTTCTTAGAGCTGTGGCAGGATTTTCTATCCGATATTGTATACTAAGAAACTCCATAGAAAGATAAAAAGCTTAGTTTATTTTTTATTATTGACTTGTTTGTATTATATAGCTGGCAACAAAGGATTCCTTTTCGTTTGATAATGGAACGCATTCCTTCTTTATGATTAACTCGGTTTATAAATAATGCAACGTCAAAGATTTTATTATTTCATAAGTTGTGAGCTTCTAAAGGTGTGTCAATATCGAATGAAAATTGTAAATGTACATTATTTACTCATTCAATTTAATCAGCCCCAAAAACTACAACTCCTCATTTTTCAGATGGTGATTGTCTTGTTGAAGATATACAATAGAGAGTGAAATCTTCTTAGAAGAAGGTGGACTTTTCTTTTGAAACTTGATCTACTTTTGAAGTTTTTCATACAAGTCACACATTTCACTGCATTTTCAATCCATCAAACGACATTGTGAGCATGGGTCAGCTCCTAACTTTTAGACTAAAACAAAAAGTTACGACGTAACAAATCCCATATTTCACAAAAGATGCATAATCATGTTCTACTACCCATTGATTACTAGTGTGTTTCTAGTAAGATTGGTCTCTCGGTTCACCAGAAAATTTGTTTTAAATTTACTTGGTTTTACTTCCTGAACGGTCCACGCTTTTCATTGACATCTTTTCCATTAACACGTGACAATTTATAATTCTATCAAAATTACAGAGGCACGTAAGAAAGACAAGCATGATTTTTCTTCACAGAATAGATTTACAAATTGTAATGGAAAAATAATTATCTGTGATAATAAATAAACTGTTGAAAATACATTTTAGATCATATTTAGATTAAATTGACACGTTCTGTAACAGTTTCTCTCGAAGACGGGATCTCTTCCTTCATCCTCTCGAATCTTCTCATCGCCCTCCCCCTCATCACCCTCCTCTTCGGTGGCGGCGTCGTCTTCACATACGGCGAGACATGCTGAACTTTCATCACCTTCTGCTCGTCACTCGAGCCCCAGTCCCACCGTCCCACTCGCGGCCTCCTCCCTTGTACGACCTCCAACTTCCTCGACGACAAGAACTTGCTCAACGCCTTCGTCGGTAGGTACTCGCTGAGGTTGTTCTCGGACATCGTCGCCTTCCTCCTGAAGTTCTCCGTGTCCTTCTTGCGTGGACTCGGCCTGGCGGAGGCGACGGCGTCGAGCAGAGCGCGCTCGGAGGCGTCCTGGGAGGAACACGGGGTATCCACCTCCTCGAGGCAGTAGATCGGGTTCGGGTCGAAGTACGGACACGGCCACGGCCGCTGGAATCGCTTCACTACATATCTCACACTGGACGTTTTGAAAGCGCATTGTTTACGCGGCGCCTCCTGGTTCGCGGTCCTCCGTCGCTCCGCCTGGCGCTCCGGCGCCGTGCGTCGAAGACTCCGCTTCCACGTGACCCTCCGTCTCTCGGCGACGACGGGCGCCGTGGCGCGACGCTTCAGCTTCTTCACAGGACGCTTCTTCTGGACGCTCTCGTGTGGATGGTGGTCGACGACGTAAGGAAGTCTCTCGCTTCGTATCTTGAGTGCTGACGCCATCGTCGGCTGCATGTAGTGTCTGTAGTTGGCGCCAGGTCGCGGGTAGCTCGCCGACTTCATCATGAACTCCACGGATTGGGTCGATTCAATCGTCTCCCGGGTCACCGGCATCGTGCTGCCTCGTGTGAGGAAACTCGCTTGCAAACTCAAGCCACAGTTCCGTGTCTTGGCCTTCTTCTTCGTCCTCTTCTTCGTCCTCTTCGCCCGCCTCAACGGTCGCGTCGTACTCGGCGTCGACGCCTGACCGCGGGCTGAACGACGTCGACCGGAGAGGCGCTCGCGGACTCGGGACAGTTTGCTGTCGGCTGGTGCAAGAGTCTGCTCCTTTCTGATGCTGCGCTCTGGCTCAGGCTCTGGGTTGATGTTCTGAGAAGGATGTATTTAGTATTCAATCAAACCTCATTCTATACTCTTCATTATGAGAAAGAAATTTGCTAAGAAAGCATTTATAATATTGACGCCTTTTCTCATACTGATTGAAACACAATTTTGATGGTTACTACCTAGTGAAAATTTCAATGTATAATTGCTTAGATTGAACGGTTCATTATAGAAGCCATGTAACATTTGTAAAGATATTGTAAAAAAAAAGTGGAAAACTGCTAACCCACCCACCCAGCCGTACAGTTAAACATAGTAGAGAATACAGATGGATTATTATTTTAAGGTTTAGGTATACTGTAGGTAACCGTAATGGTAAAAAATTGCTAATTTTCTTAAAAGCAATGAGTTGGTACAACTACGAAGTTGTTCCGACTTCGTAATGGTTCGCTTACGGAAAAGTCGATGAAGGTACGAACGAACGTATTTTCGTGATTTACAATTTCATTTTCCAAAGAGTGTGTAAATATTTCTCATGTATTCATATAATTCCACGATTATTTGTGATAAAATCTTCAGTAAATCAAATATAATTCACTATTCTCTCGATGACTCACATATCTGGCCAGGACGTCCATCATGGTGACCTCGTCGTCGTGGAGGTTGTTCCTGGACGCGGGGAGGTCCGCGTCAGAGGCCAGACGTCGGGACGCTCGGCTTGAGGCGTCGAACTCGTCGGCGTCGTACAGCAAGTCATGACGCGATCTGTAAATATCACTCAATAGTTCATATTTAACTCATCCGTAGGACATTTTGTATACATGTCACTTCTGAATTGGCGTTTTCTATTTAGAAACTTCTGAAATAATTTATGTCGACATTCTTTCAGTAAAAGTGACACATGCTTTCGGTACTACAAGGCCACTGAGAAGTCCAGTGACCGGTTCATTTTCTTGTTTCCAATCCAATTGAAATTTTGCTGCTTTGAAAGTTGAATAAACGTGAATAGATTGATAATATTTTCCTTCTTTTCTCGTAGTACTGGTAAAATTTTTCAGAATATTTTCACTTTTTTCCTAAAACTAAGTGTGTACAACCAACAACAGATAAAACGGTACTCGAAAGAAACCGATTGGCTGAATAAGATTTGATGGAATCATCCTATAAAGTCTATGCTTACTCCTCATCTAACTCTAGTAGATGAGCTCTGATTTCATTGATAAGGTTTGATTGTCAAGGAACCCGACCAGCAGCCAATCCGTTTCGCTCAAATATCGTTTTATGATTTGTTGAGTGTGTATCGTACATTGATTTTTAACTAAAGTTAGCAAAAACTTTGTAAATCACAGCGTAAATGCGTCGAAAAAATGTCCTTGCATTTACAGGAATAAATAACAATTAAATGATTAGATTTTGATTTTAACGACCAATAACTAGATCTTCCCGGCGTCCATGTGGCCAGGATGTCCCTGACCTTGACCCTGACCTTGCCACGCGATCCCAGCGCTGCGTGAACTCGAGGGCGTGCTTCTTGATGGCGTCGAGACGCCTGGCCGTCTTCTCGCCGCGACGTCGCGACGTCTCCAACGCGTGGAGTTGCTCGGCGCGACGCCACAGACGCTGCTTCTCGAACAACACTTGACAGTGGTTCAGGGTTCTGCGGCAAGATGGAATACATCGCGTTAACACAAGAAACGGATGAGAATAACAGGGTCGAAACATCTATTTGAAACAATATAATGTAATACAAACTTTAAGAAGAAAGTAAGTGAAAACAACAACATTCTGTTTTTCCTTGATCAAAAGTTTAGTAAGGTTTTGAGCTCCCATTTATAAGAAACATGTTGATAGGTAATAAATACCAACTGCAATGTGAAAAGATTTTTCCTCGAGAAGGACTCGAACCCACGACCTTCCGTTATCCAGTCAGATGCTCTACCAGCTGAGCTATAGAGGCAGTTCACATTGCAGCGGCTGTGTTCCAATATAAGCTGCGTTAGCAACTTACCGATTTTAAAGATAGGGAGAGAGATAGGGGAAGATTTGAAAATAGGGAGAGCATCTGACTGGATATCGGAAGGTCGTGGGTTCGAGTCCTACGCGAGGAAAATCTTTTCACATTGCAGTTGGTATTTATTAACATTCACCTAACTGAGGGAATCAGTAAATACCATATTTCATGTTGATAGGTAGTTATATTTTAGCTAAACGTTTGGCAATTAGTTTTGGAACAGGAACTGTTTGGGATTGATTTAAAACTATGCTGTCGGTGGTAGGCGAGTATGAAGTTTTGATTGGCCCAAAACATGCGGTAAATTAAGGGAAAGTTCCGATATTTGCAGTCCTATTTTGGTATTCAAGTGCAGCGAACATTGTGCATTTAACGAATTGTACCTAATTTGAACCGGTTTTTTTAGGGATATTCATAGCTTGCACGAACTTCTTTTGTTTTATATCAGCAATGCTAAATTATTGAATTGTCCACCCATTACGTTGGCACGTTGACGGGTCAGATTTATAACTTTATTGAGGCAAACCGATGTATTTTTGTAATGTGAGTGATTTCTCTTCGTACTAAAGTAATCTCCGGAGCCTATACAATTTCCCAGGTACTCATTAACTATAAAATATCGTCAAAAAAGCAGAGAATCACAGCTATTCTGCGTGCCAGATGGCGACGGCAACAATGAGATGACATCACACGCAACCTATGAATACGAAATATAAATTGTCATATTTGGCAAACGGTTATGAATAACGTAAAAGCAAGCCATTGAACCTTTATCTACATTTTCATCGCTTACTGTCTTGACTTTGCTTCTACCATGTGGTCAGCATTAGTCGGGCACGAAAACTCTCCGTTTCTCGTCCATCGCTCGCACGGAGCGTTTTCGTGCCCGACAAATGCTGACCACATAGAAGAAGCAAAGTCAAGACAGTAAGCTATGAAAATGTAGATAAGGTTCAATACATGTCACCTAAGTCTTGCTTTTTCGATATTCATAACCGTTTTCCAAATATGGCAATTTATATTTTGTATTTCGCTCAAAAACCGCTCCAACCCACCGTTGGCGGGGAAAAAAAAGTATGACCGCCCTTAAGAGGCAAACGGAAGCGAGCGAGAATCGCACGGTTCGTCAGAGCGTTTTTTGAATTTTTTTCTTCCCACTAAATAATTTTAAAAAATCAGATAGTAACGACCCATTTCAGTCTAATAGACTAAATAATGACGCACACTGGAGCTCATTATGACCTCTGGTGCGACCTCAAAGTGTTAAATATGATATATTTAGTAAAATAATAAAAAATAATCGTATTTAACACTTTGAGGTCGCACCAGAGGTCATAATGAACTCCAGCGTGCGGCATTATTTAGTCTATTAGGCTGTTATGGGTGGTTACTATCTGATTTTTTAAAATTATTTAGTGGGAAGAAAAAATTTCAAAAAAACGCCCTGACCAACCGTGCGATTCCCGCTCGCTTCCGTTTGCCTCTTAAAACTTCAATACAAGTACACATTTCGTCATTTAGCCAGCAACTGGAGTTGAACTTACAAGCAATCGTAGTCCCGATGCGACTCGACCGCGAACGGCCGGGTGGACTCCGTCTTGAGCTTGCTGTAGTCCTCGAGGAGGTCCTCGCAGAGAGACGCCAGCAGCCAGGGAGTCAGACGCTGCTTGGCGCTGTTCACAAGGCGTCGGCGTCGTCGCCTCTTGCGTGCCTTCGCTCGACCCAGCTTGTGAACGCGACGAGAACTGCGGGAAAACATGTGCATTCATGCTTGTCTGTAAAACAGAGGGCGTCTTCATAAGACGCTCATTTTCATTTTAGGCATCGAAAATGAAGGAGGGAAATTAGAAGACAAAATAGTTACCTTTTCCCACAAAAAATAAGATTTTTGAATAACATCATTATTGACTGTCCGACAATTCTTCACTCCTTTAAAAACAAATCTCATTTATTTGATTTAATTTTACAGATGGTGGAGGAGGTGGGATAATTATTAAAAATTTCAATTGTTTTCATATGTCCATTAGTTTTCAGTGTATGTTTGTTATATCTCTAACTCATTTCTATTATTTTAAGGTGTAGGTATGATTTGTTCGCTACTTCTAAGTTGAAAGAAGAAATGGGGAAACACAGAAATACAAAAAAATTAAAGTGTGCTACATGAACATCAAAGTATTGTAGGTATTATGCTGACAGTAGTAAGCTGATAAGTAATTATTTTGATTATTTGATACGCCAGTATTTGGATGTTACTAAATTTCGTTGTCTTATCCCTAACTCTCACCTTTCACCGTCATCCACCGATCCCTCTGAGTAGCTCTCAAGACACCTGTCATCATCCACCGTCACAATCTCGACGTCGCTGTCAGAGTCGTCCTCATTGACTAGCCCCGCGACGCCTGTCGACGCCCTCTCATCGTCCTGCGTCTTCGTTCTGCGGATCTCGCGGAGCCAGGCGTCGCCGAGCATCGGGACGCCGGCGACGTCGGATTGTTCGACGACGTAAGTATCCTCAGTTCTTGCAGTATCTATGCCTAGGTCGAGATTCAGCTTGGGGACGCCGTTGAAGAAGCTGTCGCCGTCGTCGTTTAGTGACGCTTTTGACCACTCGTCGTCGATGTTTTCAATTTGTCCTCCGTCAATTTGCTTCTCCTTCACCAAATCACCTTCAACATATTTATCATTCTCTTCCTCTCCATAAAAATCATCTCTGATGTTCTCATTAATATCACTGACAGAATCAACTTCCGCTTCTTCTGACATCACATCAACCTCAATAAGTGTGCTTTCAGTTCTGTCACTGTTAATCATCGTCACCTCTGCCTCCATGGTTTCCGGGACGAATGTGAACGCCTCCCCCTCATCTACCTCCACTTCCCTCGTCTCCTCGACGAACTCCACTTCTTCCTCCGCCTCCATCTCCTCCTGGATGAACTTGACCATCTCGTCAACAGTCCCGCCACTTAACTTTTGTCTCATCTTCATAGCCTTCTGGATCAACTTCGGGAGAAGATCTAGAGAAACGTTCATTGTCCCGACGCTAGACGTCGCCTCCGTCACGCCCTCGGCTTCGTCGCGGATGAGTTGGATGTACCGGGGGACTTGCTCAATATCCAAGGTGATGCAGTCGTGGCAGTTCTCTCGTAACTTTGATAGTATCTTGGAGATCAGGCGAGGTATGTCGGCAAGAGGGACGGCGTTATCGGCGTCGTGCGGGGATGATGGGAAGTGACGTCGTCTCCGTTGGATTGAACTGCCTGGAGGCACGGGTTTGATTGTAATATCATCTTGATCTGAGACTGACATGTTATTATATATTCGTAAAGATGTTTCAGGGGAAACGTTACTTCCATCGGTTTCACGAAATTCTGACCTTTGATGGTTTGTGTAGTCATGACTCAAGGATAAATTCTGGTTAACTTTTTGCTTTATTTCTTCCCAAGTCTCAGGTTCAACTACTTTACCGACATTACCTTCGGGATCCGTACTGCTAGCGACATCTAGTAGCTTGCTGTCGTACTGTGTCGATTTCCCACCGCCGAATTTCAAAAGAGATCCGATATCGCCAGTACTTCGTTCGATTGCATTTAGAACAAGTTTGGGGATTGTTTTCAGTTCTATACACAACCCTGATTCCATGGATTTGTTAATTAATTCATCAAGTGCATTGTTAATTGACATTTTAAGACTTACTATATCACTAATATGGATGAATTTGAAAACGTTGTCACTCTTGGTGTTGCTGTCACTTTTTCTCTCAGGATCCAGTTCTTTCTTGATAGTTTTCTTTGCCTGTGAGATGATTTCCAGATTGGGAGAAGAGTGGCTTCGTTGTAAATAGTTTCGTTGGGGACAATTTATGTGACTTAAATGTGTTTTAGACGGAAGCATTTTGTCGTCCGTGCAAGTGTGCAGTGCTGGCATATTGTTTATCTGGTTCGTATAAAAACGTAGGCTATTTCACTGGAATAAAATCATCTTCACAAAAGATTTATTTTACACAAACGTCAAGCAAGATGCCACTTCAGGCAGCGGTGAAAAGAAAATATATTCAAGGTTAATATATTTTTAAATATGTTATGAAGTTTGTAGCTATAGATGTTTCATACTTATTCAGGCATACATTTTTAAATTGCGCGTAATAAAAAGCAATCATAAATCCTTATGACTAATGAATAAATGACACAAAGTTTTGTATACATAATACGTGAAGTTGAGCTACCTGAAAAATCATCATTGCCACATTCAATCTACGTGCGAATGGGATTTCCAGTTACTCTTGTTTAAATTATAAGTAAGTTAGTTAATCATTATTTCAAATTGGCGTGAAAATACATCAGTTTGGATCAGTTCATCCACAACAGAATCAAGTTTGACGTCAATCACCAAACATTCAAACGTACAATTAATAAATAAAAAACACAATTTGTAATTTAAAATAAACTTTCTGATTTGCAGGACTAATCATGTGCTGATGCATCTCAATTGTAGAGATTATTATCTGATTACATCATCTTTACGTATTCCCATGAATTTAAAACCATTTTTGGTTATTCCAATTTGGTTATCACTTAAGTAACAATCAGTGAAATCTGTAAGTAGACTTGAAATGTAATTAATATTCCACGGCACTTGGGTGGGATTCACATAGTTATACATATTATTATACTGTCCAGGCGCGGTTCTAGGGGGCGGCAGGGTGGGCGGTCGCCCACCCAAATTTTTGTCTCGTCATGTGTATTATCATTCTCAATATACTACTAAATAAGATTTTGAATAAAAATCTACAATATTTTGCAGAAGTCGAGAATTTCCTCAGTGATAAAGAGTTTAAGCAATTGTTTACACCCAGTTTTTCTCAGAATGCAGGTGCAGAATGAGCTTCTTGCATTGACCACAGATGAGTCATGAAATGTTCCACTGCCCCAACGCCTTCTAAGTGACGACAACAACCCCTTCCCCTCTCCCCTGTATTATTAGCATGTAGCCTGCAGGACCTGCTAGCGCCGGAAGTGCATCTTCAAGCAGCTCATTCGTATCCTGTTTCTTGTCGAGAGCAGAAGTTGTTGTAGACTTTTCGCTGCAGTGATATCATCAATTTATTCGCTTGGTCACCTAATGTTTTAGTTTTATTTTACTGGTATTTTACTGATTTATTTTACGTTGATAGTCCGCAATTAACCGGCTGTTTTGTAAGTGAATGACTAACGCTTGGTCTACGATGAAACGAAGTAGTATGAAATGAAACTTCATACTTGTTGCAACGAAAATGAAGCCATTTACCAATTCCGAAAATTGTAAAAAGTGTTTGGTTTGGCGTGTGAAATATTGTTCGATTCGTTTCATAATAAACAAAAGACACTGAATGAACCAGGCACGGAGGAAGGATCACTTTTTAATTTGCTTCTGTTCGTGCATTTTAGAGCTCCAGAATCACTTTTAAATTGTGAAATTCTAAAAAAAAAGCCCTGCGGGGCTTAACCCGAAAGGCTCCCGCCCCCCTAAAAAAGTAGTTCCTACGCGTCTGGAATGAACCTAGATGATCCCGTGAGCATTATTGGCCCGCAAGTCAAAAAGGTTGAGTACAATTGGCTTAGAATGTAAACAGGAAACAAAATTATGTTTGTATTATTATGTGGGACAATTTGTTAAATGATTTTGGAGTCAAATATATTCCGGAAACACTCAGAAACACTTCTAAGTTCATCAAATTTCAAAAAAATCCCTGCGGGGCAAGTGGGGGGCCTTGCCCCCCACGCCCCCCGCGGGTCGTGTTTTTTGACGAATCTCGTCCGCCCACCCAAATTTTCGATCCTAGACCCGCGCCTGATACTGTCTGATTGTAACTGTACAAATACCGGTTTATTTATACTATGATCAATTATTCAGTTTTATCATGATAAGTAGCAGCAGAGATATTCGTAATAATTACGCTAAAATTTAATAAAGCTAGGACGGTAGGGCTAAAAACATTTTTACCAACCCGTTAGTTCTTTTTATTTCAGTAATTCGGAAAATTACAAATGGTGTCAGAAATTGGATTTTTTTCTTCGGTTAAATTTACACTAAAACTAACAATAATTGACGCTCCGGTCGTGTGGACGTTTCCAAGATGGCTGCAGTAACGATGATTCCGTTCACAACCAACAAATTTGTTTGGCAGAGGATCGGTGTGGCTGCCTAGCACCAGTTGTAAATTGTAAAAGATCAATTGTCTGCTGGATAGCTGTGATTGGCTTGCACCTTTCATGCAGTGTTGGGGAAGTTCCTTTTTAAAGTGCAGTTCTCTTCTTCAGACATGGATAATAAAAGTTCAATGACAATTCAACTTTTAAAAGTTGAAACTGTAAATGTAAAATGTACCTACTTGAAATGTGCTTAATTTTGAAGGCTGTATATCATCCCTTATTCGAATGGGAACACTTATTTATGTGTTTCATTGATGTTTCAGTAACAAACGAAGCGAAAATAGGTAATTTCCTGTTGGACATAGGACTTTGTGCACATTTCTTAGTGAGTGTCTGTTAGAAATGTGGACATAGGACTTCTGCATTTGGAAATCAATGCAATGGCCAATGTTTGTGGGAACATTAATATTTTTATTTCTCTTGAATATTACTGAAGATATTGTATCAGTTAGTGTTTCAGAATGGTTAACAATTAATTATTCATATAAATTAAAATTTAATTGCATAAAATATTTGAGAAAAATATAAAATTACACAAAAAATAAATTTCACATATAAAATAAATTAAAAAAGATCATCCTATGATAAATATAATTGCTTATTCTGAACTTTAATATGCCGTGACCTTCGAATTAAGGAAAATATAGTGAATTTACTAGTACATATCCCAGATGGGCGCCAACTTGACAGTTTGAACGTGAGGGAGCGCAATGATTGGACGAGAGCGCCAGATTCGGTATTTCCTATAAGACTGCCAAAGGAAAAATTAGTATCACAATTTGCACTATTTTTGTGCTTACATCCTTCACTATATAATAAAACATTTGACATTCACATTCCTTGTATACAAAAGTGGACGCGTTCTTTTTAAAAGTTCCTTCCACAACACTGCTTTCATGTGCTGTTATGTTTTACACCGGCATTGACTGGTCTTATCACAAATGAAATTTCAACTACAACTGTGATCAGAGATTACAAAAGGGACGAGATTGGGAACAACACTTTTACGTCAGTGAACTAGGGATTTGTCATTCCACTATTACTAAAGAACATAATTTTCGTTAAAAATGTGTTGAACCAGTGAATTCAGGGATACTATGGAGATGAGACAAAAGGTTTAATGCTTCATCATGAAAGTTGAAACAAAAATAATATTAATAGGTAGTTTTTATTGGCAAGACAATAAATAGTTATTGCACAATTTGAAAAATAAAATTTAATATAATACATGTAAAAATGCTTAGGTACGTATTTATTAATTATACCTAGAGTGTACTATTTGGATGACCTTTCACTGCACCAGTGAGATTCATGGTGAAACAATCTCTAAAACGTGTTCTCTCTTCTACAAACTGTACAGTCAAGAGAGAATAAAGCAAGAGTTCAGTCGCACACGGCAGAGTGAAATACGATGACACTCGTTTAAACTTGTTCCATCGTAAGATCGAACCTGTCTTCTTGCTGACTTAGGACTGCGTCGATGTTGAAGAATGCCGCGTGGATGGTGATTAAGAACCATGATGCACCTGGATTGAATGAGAACAAATCTTATTTCAATTCCGATACGTTGACTACGTTGAATATTCTTAATTTATGATATTTCACCGATAAAGTGTAAAAGAACTTGATTCGAATATGAAGAGCCTTTTGGCACTAACTGATGTTTGTTTGTCTGCAGGTACTGAACTGTTCAGACCATTCCTCATATCTAGCTGAAATGCTGATTTTTCAGAAAATTAAAAATTAGGTACACCCAGCTGACATTTTAATAAAGATAAAAAAGGTCCGACTTACTACCTACCCCCTTCCTAAGAAATTTTAAGTTAGATACCTATTTAAACTTTAAAAACTATTTTAATTTATACTTGTCAAAAGCTTGAATAATTAAGAGCTTAGTTATACGCAACTTACCCAACACCCAGAAGAGTGCCTGACCAGCTCCCGCCCAATAGTAAACCGGCATTGAACACAAAGCTACCACACCGTACTGCTGCGCTAAAGTCAACTCCTTGCCAAACAGAGAGAACTTCTTCTCTTGGTTCTTGAGAGAGAGAATATAGCAACCGCCCAAACTTGCAGCAACCACGATGAGAAGTAGGGGGCTCGTTATCCTGCAAACAGAAAAACAAACAAAATTAGAAGATACATAGTAGGTAGGTAAAATTAAAAAAAAAAAAATGTGCATGTTACTTAATAGTAAAAATAAAAAATGTAGGTTATCTGCTATTAACAAGGGATTCAGTCATTAAAACATTGTAGTAGAAAAAAGCAGTACACTTTTTGATCCCCACTTGAATTCAAATTGTGAAATTTGAACATGATTAAAAATTATAAAATTAAATTTCCAAATAGCATTCGGCATTTTATGATATTCTATAATACCAGGGTTTATTGCCAGCTTTTCATGAAGGACATCATTTTCTATCAGTGCTAAGTGCTATCTGTTAGTCACCAAGTGAAGGTAATAACCTGTTTAAAAAAAGTTTATAGAAGGTTTGTCCAACATGTTGTGTTATTCTGCTACAAGACTTTAGTACGGCTCACTTGTTTACCTACCTATCTACACTATCAACAAAAAGTTACTTTTATAATTGAACAATAACAAACATGCCTAGAATGGTCGTCAACTTACAAACAATAAGCGATTAGTCCAAGAAAAACGAACAAGTAATTGCTCTGGAAATATTCAATGTTCCTCATGACCCGATTGCTGAGCCGTGGAAAACTGTTGGGAGCTCGGAAGTTTGATGTGTTTACGAAGGTTGTCCATGGCCTGACGTTCTCGCGCCTCGTTCCTATCCATTGCCTCGCTGCGGGTCCGGAGAGAGCCAAGTTCTTGGGGTTGAAGTTGAACAAGTTCAAGCTGAAACCCAATCAATATCAAATGTATTGATGCTTGAAGATAAAGCCACAATTGACAGAACGGACAAAACAGTCGGACTGGACAGTGATGTTGAATATGATGAGAAGTTTTATGGGACTCTCCCCAATTGATGAAAAGGACCTCCGGAACGAATGACGGGCGTTTGTCAATGTTGCATCTATCTTTTCTGGAGCTCCAATTGCAGTTACTGAATGAATTAATAATTTTGTTTGGCTTAACAAATTTTTGTTGCAGTTACTAAGTCACACAGAACAAACTGTCAACTTCTGCGAGAGTGGAGAGTAGCTCTCTCATTGGCTGACAGCTGTCACGTCAGCCAATGAGAGAGCTGCTCTCCACTCTCGCAGAAGTTGACAGTGTGTCTGGTGTTTATATCACAATGTTCCCAACCAATCAAGGAATGAACAAGAAACAGAAATATTCATAATATCAATGATCACCATTTGTTTCGATGGCAACTGTTTTATTGATTTGTGCGCTATATTTGTGAAAAAACCTGAAGCTCGGCGTTAATGTACAGGTAATGTGCTGAACGATTCAATCAAGTGATAGTCGCAACATATCAATATCCATGACATTCAAACTTCGTACATTGAAGTGTATGTTCTGTTGATTCTGGCTCGGAGATTTGCTTCAACTCCGTTCGTCCCGTCAGTTCCGACCGTTGTGTCTGTTCCATCCATTCGGTCAGTCAATTGTGGCCAGGCCTTGTGATCGGCGACCTCCAATGAACCAGTGTTGTCTTTATGACTGTTATCAGATAATTAAGTACATTAGCCTGTACTCGTCATTAATGATAACAATTTGCAAGAAGTTGAAAGTAGAACGCATTTTCCAAGTCAGAATAAAAGAGTAAAAACTAGTAAATTACTTCATGTTTGTAAACAATCTGGTTTTTGCAACACACTGCCAACAAATACAGCTGCCAAGTTGACTATTTTTCGAGAGTGGGTGGGAGGTGTAACCTACCTTTGATTTGGAGCACTTTTTGTATCCATGGAACCAGTTACGTCTATTGCCACGTCTGCCATATTACTTTGTTATTTTACACTTGTGGATTTAGAATCATAAAAACACAAAGGCGAACTTTTCTTTCGCCAATGTGGCACCCCAAAAAAAGATGTTACTGCAATGAACATTCACTGTCGAAAGTGAAATTTCGATGACGAACGCGAAAAAAGACACGCCAACTGAAGCTGTCAAAAGCAGCTGACGTTGACGCTGACAGATCGTACCTACGATCGTACGGTGTGAAGCTAGCGCTGCTTACAGGTTTGCCAACGCTACATGAACAACTCATTTGAATGAAAGCGCGCTAGAAGTAAGTGGTAATGCATTGGGTAAATGAGTCAAATAAAAATCATCGGCACTATCATGGATAAATGGTAAATACTTACAATTGAATATCCGTGTATGAGATGCTGACTTGTAAACCGATTTCGGCTTTCCTTCATAATTCCTCAAAACTACATGATAATCTCACAATTTGATTATATAAATAAAAAAAGCTATTTTAGAATTCCAAATTTCAATTTGCAGTTTGTATTTAACATCACTAAAAAAATGTCGTGTTTTAAAAACCGTGATGTGATCATAATTATAAAGATGTATACCGCCATGAGTAATATTCACGTTTTATTCAACCAATCACAATAAATTTCGTATAATAAAATAATGAAACAAAAACGTGATTCTGGGTACCAATGTAAAGGGTGCTAAATCTCCGACTTGTGTTGTGAGATGAGCGGTTAACGATAGAGACAAAAAAGCAGAGATGAGACAGATTATAAAAATGAAAACGCTCATTCCGCCTGCATCCTCTCAATATAAAATATTAATTATTCAGGAATATCACAATAACTCCCACTAAGTCCCCTCTCCACACATAGCACAACAGTTCCATAATCAAATCAATAACCAGATTCGTTCCCAACCCAACCCTTTAATAATAACACAAAACAAAAAACATTCACGGGATCCAATCCAGACGTGGGAAGTATATTTCTGTTGCGCCTAGACTCCCCCCACCCTCTTCCCCGCGCAACGCAGGGAACATCAGTTCGTCACCCTACCTTCCTCTCTCGCCGCAAGCGAAAGGTCCCTCTCGGCAACATCGCTAGAGCACTCGTCAATTTCATCTAGTCATCTCCAACAATAGTCCCAGCATCACAGTAAGTACACGGCGTTCGATTAAACACCTTTGTCACAGTCGACATTACGTTGGAAGGATGTAAAATGTGTTGGTTTCGTTTGGGTACAAAATGGCACCTACTTTGGTCCAGTTCGATCGAGTTGGGAGTGACGTCAGTGGGCATGGCAGGGCGCCAGATTTCAAAGTGTATTGGCACGTTCTATATTTACACTCGCACACGTGGTGTGCTGGTCACGTGTTTGTTTACTTGATGAGGTGGTGGGGGGAAAGGAGGGGGAGGGAGAGGTGAGGGAATCAAACAAGTTAGCGCTACCGGCGTGTTAGCGCTGTCAGATGGCTGCGAGACAATTTGGGAAGATTTTTAGAATTTAGTTTAAAATATTATATTTCTGCTTAAAATCTCAATAATTATTGTAATTTGTAGCTATGTAGCTTGTAGTATCAATACCTACCGATTAATTGATTTTAATTTTTGTGTCACACTCAGGGTGCGAATTGTTCAATTTTCAGAGGGGGGAATAGGAAAAATAAAAATGTGTAGAATGTTGTGATATAATATAGCAAAGGCGAAAAATGCGATTGCTTACAAACAGATTGGGGGTCTGGGGAGAGGCCCCCGCACATAGCCCCGGGAAAATTTGAATGTCAAGATTGGATTTGGTATATTTCTAAGCGATTGTACAATGTTTGAAGCCCTTTTCCATCACGACACAATGGCAGTAAGAGAGGAATTGCTTTTTATTTAAACGGAAATCAGAAGTGGTAGGCAAATAAAATAAAATAAATCTTGAAATAAATAAATCTTATCAAATACAACTTATTTGCTAATAAAGGCAATTTTACAGTTGTTTTGTGTGACAATCTATTTTTATAATTTTAGATTTATTTATGAAAAAAGTAGGTAATCTGCTGTTTCGTAGATTAAAAGTCAACGTTTTACATAGGGGGGGCGTGGGGGGGGGGGGGAATCTATCCCCCCTGGGATGCTTTATTGGGAACCGAGCTGGGGATGAGAAACCCAGAGGGGGGAAATCCCCCCATCTACCCTGGTCACACTCTCTAGTGTATATTATTTGGTATGGAGTCTTATGTCATTGTCAAAATAAACTTAAAATCTGGTTGGCAAATGTGTTCGATTACCATGTTGAATTTTAATAATGGAGCTAGGGGGGGATGAAATGTAGAGACAACTGCCCCCCCCCCCCCCCCCCCCTCCCGAAAAATGCATTGCCACTTTCCCCTGTCAAAATGCGCCAACATAATATTATTATGTTATACAAATTTACAATTTTTGCACCCACAACTTTTTGCTTTGCCCCTGTTCTGTTCCCCCAAGCAATTTTTAATGGCGCCGCCACTAGCGTCCTTACAAATTATCTAAATGATCATTTGAAATTGTCCAAAACGTCCCACCCAGCTATGTGATTGGATTCTGACATACCTGTGCTAATGCTGTTAAAGTAAATTGTTTTTTCCGGGAATTTCTGCTGCCAATTTATTCAATTTATTTATTTGGCTATGCCTAATATTTTCCTGCCTTTAAATTCCTCTATTCATATAAAAGAGATTGTTAGGTTCGAGGAAAGGTCTTAGTTCGGAAAAAGGTTGAATATAAAAGTTTACAGTTTTTTTTAAATATTTGTGGGCTTTTATTGCTTAATGTTTCAAGTAGGTAGGTACTAAATGTTTTATAAAAATATATAATTAAAAGATATATTTGTTCATTTTATTGATTTTATAAATTTTAGAAAGTATATGTTTATTTCGTAATGTTGTATTGTATGATAAAGCACCATACCTATTTGTTATGGACATTTTTCAGAAATGTTTCCTATGAAATAAAATCAACAAGTTCTTTTGGACAATTATGGATATAAGTGTACCTACTAAGTTAAATTAGTGAATGATCAATGAAATAAAATATAATTTTTTACATTAGATGTTTAAATTTTAAATAATAAATGTTTCTGGAAATAAAATAAAAATAAATATTTTTAGACTAAGACTTTTATAATTATTAATATTTTCTTATTTCTCTTGCTTCTCAGATGTCAAGCTTGGAAGTGATTCGCTCGAACAAAGGGCACCACAAAGTGATCCATCTTGGCTTCATGTACACCAAACACAAGGCGATGGGCGACAAGATCCGGTGGCGTTGCGTTCAGCGCGCCAACCACTGCAAGGGTTCCATCTTCACCTCGAGCGAGTTCTCCGAGCCGCGCGTCACCGTCAACCACAATCACATGCCCGACTTGGACGCCGTCGAGTTCGCACGATCCAGGACGATCTTCGCCGAGAGGATGTCGTGGATTCCAGCACTTGACTTCGGTATGTTCAACAATATTACACTCAATACACTCAACAATAACTGCGGGGTGCAGTCCTACGAAAACATAATCCGAAGCTGTCACGAATTGTGGGGGGGGGGGGGGTTCCTCCAATTTAGCCCTGGCAGGTATTTTTGGAAAAAATATTTTTTTTTAGTAATTTATGCATTTGGGAAAATTTAATTTAAAGTTCTCTTTTAAATGTTAGATGCAATTACTATTTGCAATTTGAATGAATAAAGTTGTTTGTCATGAATTTAAATTTAAATTTAAATTCTAAAAAAACGCCCTGCGGGGCAAAAATAGGGAGTTATTTGTTGCAATTTATGCAGTTTAGCAACCCAGAATCAATTTTAAAATGTTTATATTCGAAAAATTGGAGTTTTTTGCTTCAGTAATTTATGCCCCAGAATCACTTTTAACTGGTTTAAATTCTAAAAACCGCCCTGCGGGGTTAAAACAGGGGGGCTTCACTCCCCAGACCCCACCTTCCGGGTGTAAATCTTGTGCTTGATTTGCTCAGTGCAAATCAAGGTCAAATCAAATCAAATTGGGTGCATACCCGATTTCATTACTCGATTAAGGTCCAGTCCGGTTTTTCAATAAGTGTTGTTGCCATGACAATAATTGTTTGTATTTGTTAATCAATACTTTCAATTGTTGTCATTTGGAGAGAAATTTACCGGAATTAAGGGAATTTTGGGGTAAAAAGGGTTTTTGTTACATAAACGGGAATTTCTCAGCTTTTTTTATAAAATTATCATTAGGTCAATTTTATAAATTATACTATAATAATTAAATTGCCAAATATTGATTATAGATTTTGTTTTGTTTTATGAGAGATATGCAAACCTGGTGGTGGCGATATTTTGCCCAAAGTGAACTGCAAAACCGCAAAAAGACGAAAACAGAGTTTCAAGTTTTTTGCTGTAATTTTTAGTTCTACAGAAAAAAACTATCTTCTTATTGTACAAACATAGCATGTGCTATGTACTTACCAAATAGTTACCTAGGTGCCTACCTAATAATTGCAAAATAAAAATATAAAAGCAATAAAAAATGGGGAAATTTTAGTCCATTCAGGGAAATTTTTTATCTGCTTATGTGGCAAGTGGCAACACTGAAAAAAGTTCAAAATGGCGAAGCGCATTCGATCTGCCAATTTTACTGCAGAAGAAGAAAGTGTATTGATTGAACTGGTATCACAATCGCAATACAATGGTATCATAGAAAATAGAAAGACAGATGCTGTCACTAACAAATTGAAAGACTGCGCTTGGGGAAAGCTGGCAGTTGATTTCAACACTATCATTGGAGGTCAGGGAGACTGTCAAAGGTCTGCCTGTAACCTCAAATTAAAATACACAAATATTAAAAGGGCAACGAGATATCCACCTCAAAATGAAAAGAAGGATTCCTATAAGGCGGGGGTTGGGCCACGTAGTTTGCCATTTATAATCAGTGACAAATATGCCAGGGTTCCGGCCATCATAAGTGTGAATAGTGTTGGGCCGGTGGGACAGTGCAATCAATATGACAGCAACGAACCTGTTTCCGTAGGTAAGTGTCAGTAGGTACGCTTAAAAACACTTTAAAAAAAACAGCAGAACAGCAGGGGGGGGGAGTATATGCAACATTTAACAAATTATTGAGTGTCACTTACGGCATTTTCGTGTAGGTATTTGTTAGAAATTTTGGCGGATTGTCGTCGAGCATATTGCGTCAATATGTTACTGCCGCATTAACCTTGAAACTGTTTTCCAGGTGACTCGGAGCCAGAAATGGACAACTCGTATGTCAAGCCTGAGTTCTACGATGACGAATCATCACGAATTGACAATCGACAGTCTTCCTCGTCGTCTATCTTTCTACAAGCCATCTCGGAGCCCTCTAGTCGCACCAAGTCACGATCAGGTAGGAAATATTGACATCAACTACAGTCTACAAGTACCTAGGGTAGTTTCAGTTGACTTTACAATCTCATAGGGCAGATCCTCCATCTTAATTAATAATTTATTTATTCTCAAATGAGCATTCTGAACTTGATTGCAAACCGTAGGATCAGTACCTACCTACAACTATTCAAAATTTGTTTAAATATCTTTCTTGCACAACTTTATCTAAACTAAGAAATTAAACCCCAAACATGCTATTGTTGCATGACTGGCTGGTCCTATGCCGAGATTTCTAGGTACCTTGAGTAGTATAAGGGAGGGGCTTGTTCCTATTTTACCAGTGGGGCTGAAACTAGATATTGCAGGTCTTTCTGAGAGCCTGAAGTCCAGCCCTAGGCAAACTAAGGCCCTTATCGTATGTTACGCCGACCACAAGCTATGTTGAAAGAAAAATTCAACAATTCAAAATAGCTCTTTTCCAGGGTGAGTATTTTCCTATAAGTTCGACATTCATCAAAACGTTGTGTAGTTAATTGTGTCTCAAAATTGCACCAGAACAAATGCCACTGAAAGCAAATATTCTCGGGATTCTTGCCTCCAAGTACTTCATTAGGTAGGTAACGCTACTTTTTAAAAAATAACCGAATGCTATTGGTCCCAAAATGTATTCTTGAACCAATTGATAAATAGCCCTGCATACCTACCGCTTACAAAAAAGATTTTATTTGGATTTTAATTGAATGAAAGACATGATGAAAACTAGGGATGTTCACGATTACGATTTAATCGAATCGATTAATCGATTATGACGTTCAAAACGATTAATCGATGTTAGTACAAATAATCGAATAACATCAATTTGAATTGGCCGCCTTTAAAATGGTTGCATTTTACAACATCTAAAATGGCTGCCTTCATTCTGTCCACATTTTTCTTTGTGTGCGTAATATTTTAGTGATATTAATTTATGTTTGTGTGTATTTTCCCAAGTTTCAATGTGTATTTCTAATTCGCATAACCATTTATCAGTGATGATTAAATGAATTACGGCACATTACAGCGTATTTGAAGTAAAACTTCCCGAATGACTTCCCGGACACAATTCATTGTTGAGGTTAATATTGCCGTAAAAGACGATATGAAGACCACCCTGAACATGATGATATCAATATGATTTAATTCGATTATTAATCGATTTCATTTACGAAAATCGAATTAATAATCGATTTAAATAAAATAATCGTTGAACATCCCTAATGAAAACAGTAAACACATAAAAATGAAATAGGTAGGTAGGTAGTATCAAATCCAGTAGGTAAAGATAATCAATTTTTTCAAGGAATACTCGCCTCTGATTTGCAAAAGTGGCATCTTTAAATTGACACTGACAAGTGACGAAAATTTAGCTCCACTTTGCTCAAGTTTGAAATATAATGGTCCTTCTTGGCCTCCCTTCTAAGATGATAAATAATGCAGTTAGGTAATGCTTTAGCATGGAGAAATCCTCTCCTTTTAAACAGAACATTGTCAGACAATTTTTCATTTAATAAGTTTCTCTGATCACTTTGATTAGGTTTTAGGTCATTTAATTTAAACATAGCTTGCAAATATTGAAAAATTAAAAAAAAAGATTCTGTTGAAAATGGTTGGGCTGGGCCATTACGCGACTTCTTGCATTTGGTGATCTACATTTGCATGACTTTCAGGAAACAAAAAACTGAAAAACCAACAGCTTTTTAAAGTGGTTGGTTGGGACACCACTACTTGTTGTGAATGTGAACATGTTTTTTCCTGGAGGCCCACCAGATCCCATTTAGACACCCCATCCCATTTACAACACTTCATCGCTGACATGCTACATGCGCTGCATGCAAGTGCAACTACAAGATTTTACAGTAAGAAACAAAATGACCTAGGCTGTTGTTGGGCGATGAAAATGGAATTTTGTTTGTGGTTTGGTTTTGTTCCACAGGGTGAGAATAAAGTCTCGAAAAAAGGAAATATTTTAGTATAGAAAAAAGGAGAAAAATATGGAGAAAAAGATGGACATTTACTATAGTAAGTAATTTATGAAGTATTGAAAATTGGTCAATGTGCGCGTGTTGTCCGATTTTTTATGATAAAAAGTAGTGGACACTGGACTTTGGGCAAGAAAAGGTACACACCAAACACTACATCGAAACCTGAAATTACGGCACTTTAAAGACAATGGTCAATGGCCAATGACAATGATCACTATTTACTACGACGACAAGACAAGAAAGAACATAACATTATTATTCCATGGGCAAGCATTTTCTACAACAGAATTATTTAGTACATAGCTCTGATCAGTGTGTGCCGTGCACTTTTCAAGACTTCGGAAACCTGCTTTTGCTCCTGGCTAAAGAAGACAAACTGGTGCGCCCATCTTAGTTGTGGAGTGCCCCCTCTTTTCCTCCCCTCGGGAAACCATCGTTGCTATAACAAATTACTCGACGTTTCATTGATTTTTTTATGGACATGTTGGTCTCTTTCTCTGACGTATATAGAATCCTATTGATCCAAGAATGACGTACTCCCAGAAATCACGAGAAACCACAATCAGGCTACCCTGCCTTGGGCTCGAACCTGGCCAATCCCGAATGTCAGCGTTTTATACCACCTCTGCATATTGTCTCCATTCTGATTGGACCCTCCGTTGACTCTTCAGAAGATATGCGTTATTATTATTAATTATTGTTCACCCATCACGGGAAACAAAAACGTTCCATAAAGCGAGATTTAAACTGAGGCCATTGCGTCACGTATGTAGTTCACACGATTCCCGCTCGATGGAGCCACCGTGCTGGTTTCCAACTCGTCCCGCAGTGCGCAGGCGCTCAGTGAACCGAACCGTTTCCACCGAGGTCCTTACGAAACCGGAAGTGTAGTTCCGTTACACTCTAAATAGTTGTAGCTTGGAACGAAGTCGCTTCTGGACGGTTGGTGACTCGACAAGAATTCCCCGACCTACATAGCGTGTTTTCTTCGCAATGGGACGTGAGATTATTAATCCAGTGCGACGACACTTCATCTACGACGTGCAAACCGATACGTCCACATGCCAGCTGGATTCGTGTCCCAAGGTTATCAAGGTATGTGACGTCACGGGCTCGGCGAACTCTTCAACAAGTTGAGATTCGTGACATAGATTCCGTGTGCAGGGCGATTTGAGAGGTTCGCGGTGACGTTAGTGACGCGGGAGGTATTTCATCTGTTTATTTATATCTTCTGTTTGGAATTCGTTTCAATTCCGTACGAATTGAATAAATAATAATCATAGCATTTTGATGTGTTTTTACTTTGTCCTAGAAATGTAATTGAAATTGGAAATCCATACAAATCAAAATAAATCAATTTCATTTCTAAGTAGTACCTAATGACTAATAATGAGTGATGACGAAATCTGTTTGCTTCATTCATGTGTTAAAATCTAGTAGAAACACGCATTAATATTCGGCATTTACAAGTTTGATTGTTTGAGTAGATACCTACAGGGTTTTCCACTTCAATCAGGGTTTTCCACTTTAATCAGGATTGTCAACCAGGCTCATAGAATCATAATGAAATTGAAAACATTCCCTCCAAATTCCAACAAGAACAGTAAATTTACGACTTCTTCAATATCATAGGTTTTGCCAACCATGCGTTCAATGAACTCCGGTGTCCATTTTACTTGTTTAACAAGTCAAAACCAATTGATAATAATTGATGATAAGATTCCATAAGGAGTTGTAAAATATCTTGCAATAAATGTCCAAGGAACTGACCAATGACGAGAATTATTCCTTCACTTCCGCTATCACTATCAGCTGTGTATGACCGCACACTAGTTCATCGCGAACCTCTCGTCGCCACCGCGCGATGCCTGGACGTGAACCCCCTTGTTCCCGCCACGCAGGGCAACCACGCCGCCAACCTCCAGCGCCACCTCGCGCGCTGGCATGTCTCCGCCTACCGCCAGCTGGTCGCCGACAAGGAGTTGATCAACGCCGGCCTCGTCGACGCGCGCTCGCTGATGGAGGACCGCGGGAGGCGGAGCGGGGAGGAGGACCCGCTCGCCGGCGGATCCCGGCGGGGCAGGGAGGTCGACGACTATCCTGCAGGAGGGTCCAGGCGGAGCAGGGAGGTCGACGACTATCCTGCCGGTGGGTCCAGGCGGGGCAGGGAGGTCGACGACTATCCTGCCGGGGGGTCCAGGCGGGGCAGGGAGGTCGACGACTATCCTGTCGGCGGGTCCAGGCGGGGACAGGAGGCGGAGGACCCGCTCGGTCGCCCGCAGTTCGTTGAGATGTTCCTCAAGACTGATCCTGATCCGATGGAGGACGGTGAGTGCAGGGTGGTTGTCAAACATGTTTCCTTGTACAAGACGACGGTTACCCTATTTATAATGTCGACTCCGATACCCTCGCAGCAGAGGGGGAAGGTTACCGACCCCCTGTTATGGTAATGTGTTGACTCTCTTTTGACTAAATGGAGAAAAATCGTCTGATGAGTGTCCTGATCGTGGTTTATCGTGATTTCTGCGAGCCTTTTTCCTCCTTCGGTTTTGCTATCTTCGCTACACTACTCCTCTAATTCCCAGTTTAAAAATCTATATTTCTGAGGAAATGGCAGGAAATAAAATGTTCGAAGGAAGTTGTAATGGCCCTGTTCTAAATTAAAAGTAAAACGAATGGCGTGCTTTTTATACCACCTCTATGGCGGCGTCTTATTTTTTCATATTCTGAAGAAGCTTTGGAATTGACAGGAAGGCAGACGGGTGGAAATTTTACAACAAAACTCTATTCTATGCGGCTTCCTAAACCACCCCTCAACCCCCCACCACTGTTGCGATTGATCTTTTTCATGGGCGGAGATACCAAGTTATGATTATTAATTTTTTCATTCCGCTGATTTGGCAACGTGGCGGATGTTTTTTTTATTTCTCATCTCCCCCCCTCCCGCCGCTAGGAAGAGAGGGTGGTTCTTGGCGTGACCGCTAGTGGCGCTCGCTGCAGCGGACAGGTGAAGTGTCGGCAGCTTGGGGTTGCGAAGGCAGGGGGAGTAATCTCTCTCTCCACGTCTCGAGTCTCTTTAGTTGGTGGTGTCGTTTCGCGAGCGAGCGCACGTGACTTGCTAGTCGTACCGTGGAGTGACGTCACAGCGCGCCAACGTGTGTGACAGTAGTGTGCACTTTTCATTGACGGCTCACGTTTTGTGCTTGGTTTGTGTTGCGATTTAAATCTTGTTTATTTTATCGTCTTTCGACCACTTCCTTACTTTTTACCGTATGAAGATCGTATCTCGCACAATTTCAATTAATTTCTAACGTTTGGCTTTTTGATTTGAATGCGATTTCATTCCATTTCGAAGTAAATGTAGCGAATGTAACATTCGAAATAAGGAACGTATTCAAAACAGTTCGTCCTACATTTTCAAATACGTTCGAATTTGAGTTAACGCTATTTGTGTTGATCAATAAAACTCTTTATAAAAATTTGCCAAGTATTAAATTTCGCGGAGGTTGGCGAGAAACTCAAATCGCACGGCTCTCGTAAGCTAGGATGCCGGAAGGTTTATCGATTTGCCAATATAAAATTTGGCCGCTAGAACGTCGTGGGGAGTAGTAAATTTCGTGGCTCTTCTCGGATTGGTAAACAGCCGGAGGGTGCGCAGTCCAAATAATAGGCGCGCACGATGACGGGGGGAAAATTTGGCAGCGTGGTTTGGGTCGGCTATATTGATTTCTCTCACTCGAGTTTCGGCTGGAAATTTGAAGATTTGAATATCATATTGTAGGGCGCGACGTTGCCGGATTGCTTCGCGCCGACGCCGCTGCGTTGTCGGGTTGTTATCATCGGAAAGATGCAATGTTACTCTTGACATGGTCGCGTAATGTAATGATACAATAATGCAGTCAACGTAACTGATTAGTGATTTGTAATGATCAATTTCGAACTTATTTGACACTTATTGTTTTGCTCGAATTACTTTAATAATGACGTTACAAAAGGGATGATACTTTGTAAATTACATATTATGTTAAATATTTTCGTAATAAGTCACCGTACACAAAACTCTTTTGTCTGAGTCATCAGCTATCCTCGAATAGAAAAATAATTGTAATGATTGTTCTCAAAAAACTTTTATTGGGTGTACAGTGTTAGGAAAAATGTAAAAATATATCCGATGTTTTGTTCATGCAAGAGCACTCTATGACTCTGTAGTCTGTAATACTAGCCATGATATTATAAACTCTAAGTCTAGAATGACGATGTCAGACGATACAAATTATATCGAGCTATATGTGCATTTCTAATAACAAGGTTTGCGAGCGGTATGTAGAGGTAATACAGAGAATAAGCAGAGTAACCAGTGAGCACAATTCATGCGCATTTAGAATCACACCCCATTGGCTTCAACAATGGCTCGCAGCACAATTCTATAATAGTTTCAACAATGACACAAACCCAATCATGAGGAATTAATGTAATTTAATACTACAATGATATTCATGCTCCATTGTTTCTCAAACACAACAATGCCGAATTCATTTAATTTAATACAACAATGATATTCATGCTTCATTGTTATAAATCGCAATAGCACACGTTCCGTCTCTATTTAAAGGCGGATAACTCCAAGAACTGGACACAAGTATTGATTAGCTCAGATTAATATTTTATATCGCTCTTTGTCCGACGGTTGGTTTTTAACTTTTTATTGCGTCGCTGTGTGCGCTAATCGTAACGCGACTTCTCCAAATGTTGACATTCGATTCACAACGATCAAATAAGATAAGCTTTTCTTCCTAGAAGGGGCATAGAATCCATACAATGCTCAATTTCGTGGGAAAAGTGTGCAAAGTGTTTCACAAATTTTAAGTTCACATTGAATAAGTCTTCAAACTCAGACGGTTGGTCGAGTTTTTTTGGCATTTAAAGTACAAACGCACATATTCCAAGAATCGGAGCCTCTTCGGGTGGATTTTAATTTTTAATCCCCTTCTCTCCTAAGGTATTTAATTTTTCTATAAATTACGCTTGGCAGTTTGGAGTCGTATCTCACATTTCAAGCATAACATTTCGAGTGGTTCGAAACTGTACGTAGACGTCGTTGACAAGGACGAGTGCGTCAAATAGCGGTGGTCGTCGTACGCAAGTTGTTCGTGGACGTCGTTGACAAGGACAAGTTCGTCGTACGCTAAGTAACGACTTTGACAAGGACAAGTTCGTCGTACGCAAGTTGCTCGTGGACGCCGTCGAGAGTGTGACGCCACAATGATGTCGTTCCCTCACGGCCACAACAAGCCGCGCAAGGTGAACTTCACGACGCGCGAGGTGGAGGTCCTGCTCGCCGCCGTGCGCTCCCACCGCGACACGGTGCTGTTCGGCGTCGCCGGCGGCAGAGGGTGGTCGGCCGCGTGGGTGGCGATCGCCAACCTGGTGACGCGCGCCGACAACATCCACCGCAGCGAGTCGGACGTGAGGAAGAAGTGGACGTACTTGAAGTGGGAGGCGAAGAACACGAGCAAGCCGGGCAGGGATCCGACGAGCAGGGCGGTGTTGAATATCTTGACGGCGTGCGAGGGAGACGCCGCGACGTCTGGGGATGAGCGCCTCGCGAGTATGTTGGGTGAGTGTTGGGACGTAGGCGTTGGGACATTTTTTTTAGTTTAGTCGTCTGCACCATGGTTCTGCAGGGTTCTGCAGTTCTGCAGACTCGTAATGGCGATGAGTGAATTGTTGAGAGAAGGCGGTCGTGGTCTGTTGGTATGGAGGGAACCTTCCCATAATTCGCCTCTCGACTGAGAGAAATAGACAGATGAGGGAATCAAACCCGGGACACTCTGAGAACAAAGTTATAAATTGGAACTCCAGAAGCGATTCCCTGAGTCCTTGTTTTGATGTATACCTACGTTTTTAGTTGGCTGTCCGCATTTTAATTATTCTATAGACAAACACAAAATTAGTGATTATTATGGGTAATGGCGCTCAACAGCGAGGTTATCAGCGAACAAAATTAGTGTTGACTTTCAAAAGTTCAAATTACAAAATGTCATGAAAGGAATCTCTTTTAGCGGTAAGTCGGCCGCTGGGTGAACTGGCACCATCGACCTTTGTGTTGGCACCCCAAAGCGCTTACCACTTGCCCTTACAAGTCGTTTGCGGAGATTTTGTCTTCCACTTAGAAGACCAGAAAGTGATTATTTCAGAAGACCATGGAATGTGTAAGGTGAACGTAGCAACCCGAAGTGAGCTGTTCACGTCAATCTGCGAGAGTGCCGTGAAATTTAGTCTCGATATCAGTAATTTCAATGTATTTTAGTGAATATGTGGATGATCGTTATGAATAAAGAATGAAGTAAAGAAACGAATACGTGCCTTCAAATTGAAGACCAGCCGCCATACATCGAGAAAAATTATAAAAAGTCTAAAAATACGTCGGTTTTAGATTACGTGACATCACGACATGCCACTTGTCACTCATGTTACCCACACCCTTATAATAGTAAACCCATTTTTTATACACCTATTATGATGACAGCGTATGCTCGTATGGAAGTATTGCTAGTTACGTCTTATTCAGCAGTGCTCTAATCTCTGCGGCTTGCTGTGAATGTGATTACCAGCTTTCCATGTCAGCGAATACCCTTGAGAAATGTCAAGCGTTACAATTGAAAACAATTCCCTGCGTCCCCTCACCCCTCCCCCCGAGAGCGAGTCAGATGTGCTGATGTTTGCCGAACCGGTCGTATCATTCGACTCGACCAATGGGAGCGCAGAGTCGTGAGTCGATAGGCGCTGATGCAGAACTCGACTCTAGCGACTCACGAACCTCTATCTTGTTGTCGTCATTTCGCACAGAGTTCAGTTTGTTCAGTGTGTGCGTTGTCGCGTCTCTTTGTACTGTGTGTGTGCAACAGATTGCTGTCGAGCTAGAATTATTTCGCGGTTTGAAACTAAATAAAATGTCAGTGTGTGAGTTTATTTAATTCGCGACGTCCTGTCATATTGTTGGTGTATAATATGGATCGATAGAGTCCCAGTTTTGTTATAGAAACGGGAGTGCCAGCGCTTATTTGTGATTTTAAATCGTCCAGCCATTTGATCTCGTTTTGGTATACGCCATTAATTTCAATTGTAGTTTCCCGTGCGACGGGACGAAACAAATATCAATATTGGAACTTTCTATTGATTCTATAGTTTTGCGCTCGCCGATTTAAATAATTTAAATTTCATTTTGGAACGTTCAATCCGTACCAATTTTAATTTTGGAACGTTCGATCAGTCAGTTTTTAAAATTCAAATTTAACTTTGGAACGTTCGACCCGTTCCAAATCTATCTCTACTTTCCCGCGCAACGATTTAAAACTGAACAAATTCCATTTCGTAAGTTCGAATTTGTTTTCGCGCGCAATGTCTGGGCGGACTCGTCGGTCCGTGATCTGGAACCACTATGCGCTGCCCCGCGAGTGCCCCGGCCAGGCGCGCTGCGTGCACTGCGCCAGCATGTTCGGGCGCACCAACGTCTCCAACCTGCTGCGCCACTTGCGGCTGTCGCACACGCAGATCAACATCGACGCCGAGCGCTGGGACTGCGCCGTCGCCAAGTCGCCGTTTCAGCTGCAGAAAGCGGGTGAGAGTCGGGTTCGAATCCAGTCAGAGGGCATGCTGAACACGCGCTTGCCGTGAGCGTGCGGCGTTCTATACCCACTCTGCCAGCTTGTTTTAATTAACTAAATGGAACCACGTCCATCTTTATAAAGCTTTGTTTCTGGCGCTGTGTAGTTGATGCTATTTCCCCGTAGTAAAATCTTCGCCATTTTGTTTCTAGATTGTGGTCTTGGAAGCCGCCTTTAGATTCAGGGAAAATTATGTGATGGGAGAGGCAAACCGACAACGTTTTAATGGAATTTAATTTTAGTATAATATTGAAGCACTTATTATATTAGGAAACTCCGACTTTTCAATCCAAATATTATTTATTTTCCTGGGAACTATCTTTATAGGGCCTCGTGCAATAAATGAATAAAGTACATCTTTGTGTAACTTTGGTTCCCTGAAAACTTTTTTTTCAATAACTTATTTTGTCGTTGAAGCATTTTGAACGTCAACAATTTCCTTCAAGAAAAGTTGCCCTCGCCCACCCCAAATATGCTAATGAGTAATGCATCTATGGTTTGGTTTTACCTAGAGAGCATCTAGGCTCTCTAGTTTTACCCGTTTTACTTACGACATAAGAACTACATAATGTACAAAATACGGTAATTACTATTGCGCAAGTGCAGCTCTTTACGCTAACTTCTTCATTACACAAAACCTGCGTTGCTATAAGCAACCCCCGCCGCTTCGCCACCCCTCCACCCTTATCTCTTAGACCATATTAAACTCTCCACCCCCCTAGAGCCCTCCTCCCTTTATATTGATACCGATTGCAAGCGGTGTTTTCATCATTGATATCAACTCTCCCGCGCTTAGCTTGCCACCCGTATACCCTCCCTCCCTCTGCGCTCGCCGCTACCCTGCGCCGCGGTGTAAGTTGCGCTCACGTGCGCCGTGCGGCTGTGCGCAGCTGCGTCCATCTTCCGGCGCTTCTGGGGTGGGTTGGGGGGGTGGGGTGCTACGTAGCCGGATCTCCCCCCCGTGGGCGCATCTTAGCCGCAATGCGGGTGCGCACTGCGCCAATGCCGGCAACACGGCCCGGTGGATCGCATCGCGTATGCCGTGACTGTGGTGGTTGTTTTGCCGGGCAAGTGGAGTGTTTCGCATGTGTCTCAGAGAAGCGGCGTCGCTTTGCGTTGGAGCGAGTGAGAAGATCGTGTGACTTTTGTGTGCAAGGGAGAAAAGGTTACAGGGCTCCACTCCACTGGCCACTGTTGGATCACCTTTTTATTTCATATTTGCGCACCATTTTTCAGTATAGTCAAAACGCTCATGTAGGTATAGTCACTTGTTGATGTTTGTTTATACTTTTTTTACGTGCATTACTTTTGTTTTACCAATACGAGTGCCATGTTGCATTCAGTGTCTCATTTTAGACTTGGTTCCGATATAATGATTAAATCGTAAATTATTTTGGTCAGTACCTGGTTATTGTTTAACCAGTTTTTTTTGTCATTGATCACTATTTTATCAAGATTTTATCCATTTGTTTCCATCGGCTCTTGTTTTAGGCTACAGAAAAGTTGATTTTTTTTGTAAATCAAACAATCGTTTGTTGTATTCAATCGTAATTGCAATAGTTTATGCGTCACACTATCGAACAAATGCCGTTATGCAAATGTTGCACTTGTTTATATGACATGGCCCGACGGACACTGCCCAAACGCTTATTATAGTAATATACAAGCTAATTATGGTCCCGCATTTCATTTTTAAACTTATTTATTGTAGTTTTACTTGTAAGGCACATCACTCAGGATATTTTTTGATCCTCTTTGATTATGAGCAGAAGAAGACGTGTACCTTAGGATGCCGTGACTCGTGGGGAGAAGCACAACATTACCATAGATATTTATTACGATATTATCTATGAACATCTCTAGATGATGTTAGGATTTTTGGTGATAAGTCGAAATTTGTCAATTTGATTTAGGATTGAGATGGGCAGTGCGCCGTAGGATACTGTCTATAGAAAGTTGGAACTAAGACACAAGGTGTCTTTTTCAGAGTTCTACGTTGAGAGATAAACGCAGACGTTGACGGAACATTGTGCGATATAAACGCAGACGTTGAGGGAACATTGTGCGATATAAACGCAGACGTTGAGGGAACATTGTGCGATATAAACGCAGACGTTGAGGGAACATTGTGCGATATATACGCAGACGTTGAGGGAACATTGTGCGATGTATACGCAGACGTTGACGGAACATTGTGCGATATAAACGCAGACGTTGAGGGAACATTGTACGATATAAACGCAGACGTTGACGGGACATTGTGCGATATAAACGCAGACGTTGACGGAACATTGTGCGATATAAACGCAGACGTTGACGAAACATTGTGCGATATAAACGCAGACGTTGACGGAACATTGCACCTACGAGAACATTGCTAAGAACAATGAGCACCGACTTCCAAGTGATCCTGACGTCGCGCGGCCACCCGTGCATCTTGTTCAACTCGTTCAAGTACCGACGCATCCGCAACACGACGTACGGCGAGGTCGTGTGGAGGTGCACGAACAAGACGTGTCTCGGCTCCATCCGCACCGACGTCGACGTGACCCGCGTCGTCGACGTCCGCGCCGACCACTCCCACAACAAGGTGCTGCAGCTGGTCGCCGACGACGTCGTCAAGCAGGAGGCGGCAGGTGGGCGAGGGGCGGGGGGGGGGGGGGTTACTTATGGTCGTTCCCTGTATATTAGTATACGATGAAGAGGCAGCCGCAGTATGGAAATTAAACCTTCTTCGTCCTCCGCTACTTATCTACAGTGAAATATGTACACTCAAACCAATAAAAATTGGTACTCGAAAAGAAAATGATTGGCTGCTGGAGGCGTATTCTAGAACGTTTTCCCAATTCCATTCCTGATGGAATTCGGTCACGGCCATAAAGATTAACATTGCACCGAATCAGATTCCATCAGAATTTGGAATTAAAATGTTCTAGAATACGGCCCCTGGTAAGGTTCCTTGACAATCTATCCTTGTTATTATCAATAAAATAAGAGCTCACCTACTAGAGGTAGATATAATCCTTTTCTTTTCGAGTACCGATTTTTATTTGTTTGAGTGTACATAGAAGACGGAGAAGGCTGGTTCTTTTCCTCCAGGCCGTCCTTCCTGACGTTTTTATTCTTGGCATTCCCTCAGACAAGAGACAAATGCTGGGAAGGTACCCTATCATAGGTAACAACCGCTTACTAACCGTGTGTAGCAAATTACACGAAAATAATTTGCCATAAATACCAAATACCAAGTAAATACCAAGTAAGAAAAGGGAATTCATTGAAAATTATTGTACTATTTTCCACGAATCTCGAAAGAAAGACTATCTTTGATTGACTGAGCTAATCTTCTGCCATTCTTCATCTAATCCGAGCCGCCTCAGAGTATCTGTGAATATTCACGACGCCGAGTACTGCAAGGCGTCGCGACGCTAGCTAGCTAGCTACCGGGCCGCCGCGTCGGTAGTACCTCTCCCTTGACACAGCTGGCATAGGTATTGATTCTATTTCCATCCCCAACCCGAGTTGGCGCATAGAGTATCTAGTACCCGCCGTCGCTACTCGGCAACAACCGACACTGTACAGAGTAGTGGGAGGGCTGACTTCCAGTGCACAAGTATTCGCTGTCTTAGCACGCTCGGTGTTTTGTCTCCAGTTGTCGGGTAGCAGTGGCAAGTGAACTAAGATACCTATTTGCGTCGTGTGTGAGCTGTTTCAGTTATCGTCAGTCGCGTTCGGTTTCATATTCTTTGAACTTCCCGCATTGCCACTCGCCAAGTTCGCGTCTTGCGTTATAAATTTTTCGGCCATTTCTATTTTGCGTGAAAGTACCTTATAAACTGAATTAATTACGGTATACATTAGTTGCCTTGTTGCTGTATTTCATATTTCGTCCTGATCACCTGATCAAGCTTTCTGGTCTTGAAATACGGGTTTGAAGATTGAGTTTCCTAAGTTAAAAGTTGCATCCCTCCTTTTATAAACCGTTCACTGTCATTTAAATTAGCCAACATCGTTGGCAATAGATGGCATTGCCTGAAGTTACTTTACGGCCGTGAGAAAATTTATGTTTTCCGAATCCCGCCACTATTCAGTTTTGTCTAGAGTTTATAAGGCTGCTGCTCCCAACCTTTTTTATATTCATGCAAAGTTTACTGAGTCTCGAGCTGAGTCTGCAATTCTTGCACCGACGTAAATTAGTATTGTATTGTAGGTAACTTTGTCGGCGCTATACTCACATCGTCCATTATTATGTCTACGGCCTACGAAACAGTGGGGGAGGGGATGTATTAGTTAATTGGGGGAATAAACGCGATAATTGTTACAAGGGAGGTAGGGCTCACTTTCGGATTTCTACACTCGCTTTCTATGGGTAGATTTTTTTTTCAGTTCGGAATTTGGAAAATTTAAACTCTTGCTAGCAGCTAGACATCGAAATTATGTGGTCGTATTTTTTTCGGGAGAGGAGTTTCGTTGTGTCGTAATTTAGGATGAAGGATGATTGATTCAGGAATGTATTGAAACGAGGATAGTTATTGTTGGTTACTTTTTATTGATTATTATTATCATCCGAATTGCAACTGAACTACCTAGATAGTATTTTAAGTGAGGAGAGTCTTCTCTTTCGCATCCCTTGTTATGGAGAGACTGGCCTCCTAAAGATTCAATCGATTTTCATTTATACACTCCTTTTATTATGCAGTAAATAGCTTTATTGCCTAGATGGCCGAGTACTTCGTCGTGGTGAAGTGAAACAATATTCTCAGGTTGAGTTACTTGAATGAATATGACAACGACACAGATCTCTAGTCGTCAGCAGATTATTTGTTCATCTTTGTTGACATGTCCGTCCCAACCCTCTTCCAGTAGAGCAGCCATTGTCGAGAGTGGAGATTATTATCTCCTTTTGTCCATTTGTTCTTGAGATCACATTTTATTTACATTGCAACAATGGAGTCCCAGGTCCCACAACAATGGCCATCAACAATTCATGCTTTGCACGTGACGTCATCTCATTGTTGCGCGGCCATTTTGGGGATACATGTCAGAACGGCTGTCAATCTGTTTTTCAGTACTTTTTGATATTATTTATGGTTTACCTGTGCAATTGTAAACTGCAGAAGAAGTTCTTATAGGTATAAAACCACTTATTTACAAACTATCTTTGACTATAACCGATAATAATTAGTTTAAATCGAATTGACAGCTATCACCAATATGGCCGAAAATATACTTTTTTACATTGTTGATGTAAAACAAAAGACGCACGTGCAAAGCATGAATACACAAAACAACACTACAATAATCCAAACTTGTCACAGAGTGCAACACTAGCTAACATGCACAACAGGAGAAAGGGAAACTCAGATAGGCTTAAAACTGTTACATATTTAATTTTGGACGTTTGGAAAATATGTTACCCCACCATGATAAATTATGCATCTCTGGCCTGAAGGGCTATTCTAAATTTTCTGTTGTCTCTTTTCACTTGAGTTGATACCATCTCACTGCTATCTATTTAACATGGTAGTGAGCCATACGAGATGACAAGGGAATTAGAAATGCCCCCCCTCCCCCCCCCCCCCCCCCCCACTTAAATCAAATTTTGCATTTTAGGAGGGCAAGTACCTGCAGAGCGAATGGAAATCACAGCCTTGTATACCTAAGATGAATAGTGTATCCACTGCACTGACTTTGGGCGGCGAGTTTGAATGTCTGCGCTGCGGTCAAAGTTTCAACTAGGAAATTTTATTCTTATTTCTCATTCAAAATGCCATTTTAGGAACATATTTTGAATTATTGTTATATTATTATTTAAATAAAACAACTCTGGTTTAATAAATGCAATAACAAAGGGTAAATAAGATAATAAAGGCTTAACACTATGTAGTTCTCCCATATGCCGCCAGGATCGCGTCGGTTACAAGACAATTCAAGGTCATATTTTATTCTCAAAAAATGTTACACGTTTTTGCGTTCAGTGGATACACTATTCATCTTCTTAGGTATACAAGGCTGTGATTTCCATTCGCTCTGGTACCTGTATCAAGAGGGTTGTACCTGTAGAGGGTTGTTTGTAGCTTACAGCAAGGAATTATTGCTACGCAACTTAGACACATTTTCCAAAATTTTATTGATGTGCAGGAAATAATGAAAATGCAGTTGTAAGGTCAGCGTGAATCCCTTTGTCCTTGAACTGTCTTCTAATTGTGGACCTCATTATCGTTAATAGACACCTGAGTGTCCACACACTCGGAAATAACTTGATTCAATCGAAACTCGTTGGGTTGAGTGTCGGGAGGTGCTATGGTGAGCGACGTGTGGCGCTTCTGCACTCGCCTATCTGACGACCGCGTGCGCTGCGACCAGTGCGGTCGGGTCATGAGCTATCACGGCACCACCAACCTGCGCGTCCACGTCGGACGGCACTTCGGACTCACGCAGGAGAAGTCCAAGCTCAGTCGCAGCAAGGGGCACATACAGTGTAGGCCTTATTCCAAGTTAAAAGCATACAGGACATACAGTGTAGGCCTTGTTCCAAGTTAGAAGCATACAGTGCATACAGTGTAGGCCTTATTCCAAGTTAAAAGCATAGTGTAGGCCTTATTCCAAGTTAAAAGCATACAGTGCATACAGTGTAGGCCTTAATCCAAGTTAAAAGCATGCATTGCAGACGTTCTTCCAGATGGATACCATGAGGGTCATTCCAACAGGTGAAGGTCCTACAGTCAAGAAACAGATGATTCTGTTTCTTGATTCTCTCTTGATTCTCGTGATTCTCTTCCTCAAAATATTATGTAACGGTTCTGTTCGAGGAAGAGTAGGAGTGTGTTTTATTTTTATGTACTACCTAATCTCCTAAAATGACATTGATGTAGGCTTTTTGCCTCAAATCAACAAATTATTATATTTGAATAACTTGTGATCTTCGTATTCAAAGAGCAAGTCCGCCAAGATGAATATTCAGTTTTTTACCTCCCTCTCACCCTTCACACAATCGGGTCTTCGGTCACTAATTCATGTGGACAAATGATCTTATTGCATGTGTTTCTTGTGTCCACAGTGCCGCACCCCACCAAGCCGCCGCCCCCGCCGGCTCCGAAGCTGCCGCCGCCGCAGCACAGCGCCGGCCGCCCGTCGCACCCGCCCTCGCTGGCGGTGCGCAACTCGGGGATGAAGCCGCTGGCGCCCAAGCCGCGGCCCCCGTCCCCTCAGCCGCCGCCACCGCCGCCCGAGGTCTGTCTGCGGTGGAACAGCTACCACAGCAACATGCAGGCGACGTTCCCGAGTCTGCTCAACAACCAGCAATTCGTCGACGTCACGTTGGCGTGCGAGGGGCGCAGCTTGAAGTGCCACAAGGTGAGTGGGCTTGTGCTTCCCTCACTGTTAGGGAATAACTTACTTACTACCTAATCAGGGGTAGATTCAACATGGTAAGAAACTATCCTACCGAATCATCAACCATATCAGGTAACCACCACCCTCCTACCCAACCCCCAAAATGTATCATAAACTGAATCATAAATAATTTAATATCCATCAAGTATATAAACCTACCGAATCATCAACCATATCAGGTAACCACCACCCTTCTTCCCATACACATATTATAGGACGTGAATTTCCTTCCCTCACCCTCAATTCAATTTAAAAACTTGAATATTTTCAATACTTTACACTCTAAGGGCACAATTAATTGTGCAAACCCCATCAAATTCATTCCTGAAAATTAAATTTTTCTAGCGTTGGGCCCCAGACCATCGTGATCCTGGCAAGTCTTGCTGCCAGCCCCTATTGTCGTCCGCTACGTTATATTACAATTATATTTCTATTAGAAATTTAGTTCGCACGTATCTGGTGCTAGTAAAAGTATTTGGGAAGATTTAGTGAGAGAGAGAATGATATTTTATGAGTTTATGACACATGAGATTCCATTTTTGAATAAGGATCAACTTGCAGTGGCGTGCTGAACGTCCAAAACAGTCGGCGCATTTCGGTCTAAATGGACCCACCCACCCCTCCCAAGCACTAGGCTTGAACCTGTCAAGCAATTTCATGTTAGTCTGACTGTGATCCTACAAACCACCTTCAGCACCACCACCCAGGTCAGGTACCCACCAACCCACCCCAAAAATACTGGCGCATTTGCGCCAAATTAACATAGGTCAGCATGCCACTGTCAACTTGACAACAAGAGTAACATGATGGGTTTGATGAGTGGCGTTAACGTGTGCGTGATCTCTCCCTCCAGGTGATGCTGTCCGCATGCAGCACGTACTTCAACGAGCTGCTCTCGCAGAACCCGTGCCAGCATCCGATCATCCTCATGCGCGACCTCAAGTTCTGGGAGGTGCAGTCGCTGGTGGAGTTCATGTACCGCGGGGAGGTGAACGTCAGCCAGGACAAGCTGCCGTCGCTCCTCTCGGCAGCGGAGGCCCTGCAGATCAAAGGTAGTTACTTACCTGTTATCTATCACTTCACTGTGCAGCAGACTTGGAGATATTCAGAGGTGTTGGCCAGGTTGCACAATGTCAAGACAAATAAGATAAAGTCAACTTTTTTTTATGTTCAGGTCAGACTAAGTAATATCTTACTTTATGGCCAATGATGGGACATACAGCCAGGCTTTGCGATATTGCGTGGTCTTACATTTATATTTGCATTTTTTGGAAAATTTATAAAACTGCTTATTGAGAGATGGAATGTTAACATTAGATAATGTATGTAACTGTCTAATAATGCAGTTTTTGACCAAAAAAAGTTTATCAAATAACTGAAAATACAAAAACTTAATCTAATGTGCTTATCTTTGTTCGTTTTGAAAATATATTACCTATTAAATTGTTGTCAGTCACATTTTCGGTGTGCCAGTCTGTGATGACTCCTTCGTTTCAAATAAGGAAACTGCCATTAGGTCTGTTCGCCTATCACACTTTTCATCACTTTTTCCACCAAAATGGTAGTGCAGCAGCTAAAATCTTCAATGTTATTGAGAACTGCTTTGCCATTTGGGTGGAAGATAGTGGTGAAAAGTGGAGGCAAACGAACAGACAATTACGAGGTTAAAAGAGGACACTGATGTAAGAGCTCTACTAGTGTCTAATACGTTACCGTCTCCCCCGCAGGCCTGGCTTCGAGCCCCAGCCCCATGATGGACGACGACATGATGTCCAACTCGCTGCCGATGATGCCGGACGACTATCTCGAGAAGGAGACTCCGAGCCCCGCGAGCTCACGCAGGATAAGGCGGAGGCGCACCATCGCTTCAGCACCGCCTCAGCCAATGAAGGTACTTACTTTGTCATTGCTTTCTTTCAGTTCACTCTGTAAAAATCTTAAACTTTATGCAAGGATTTTTCGGATTTTTATTTCCACAAAAGTAGAATTTTATCATAATACAATACCAATTATGAATTAGGAGCCTTTGGGACCCCCATGTGAAACTCCATCAACCCTTTGATTTTGTGACAGGAACTTACTTTGCAAAACACTTGATTGTTCTGTCTGTGTAGTCCTCAAACAGATTGTTTTAAACTTTTCTATAATTGTATTAAGTTGCAATTGTCTTGGAATAGGAGATGTGTTTAACTAATTTACCATTAATTGTGTTTCAGCCCACATTATTGCCAAACAATCAGCGATCGCCCCGGCTGCAGCGAGTGACGCCATCCACTTCTGGCACGCATTATCACCCGGACCCGCACCCTCAGGAACCACCAACACGGAAGCGCAGGATTGACCCGTCGCCCATCAAATCACCCAGCCCTTACATGGTAAGCTCACAGTTATTTCAATCAACACCCTTAAAACCTGTTGAACCCTTACAAGTTCTCTAAGGAAACAGGATTGTAGCTATCTTCAAGTATTGAATATATACCACTTTATATGTTGATCGAGTAATTAGGTACCTACCTACTGATAGTATGAGTTAAATTTCATGACTTGAGGCACCCAGACTATGGTTACATCATGAGCTTTTGCCAGTGTTTGCGCTGCTAAAACTACCGATCTTCAATAAAGAGTTAGTGCAACCTTCTCCCAGTTTGCCGAACAGCAAAGTACAGATATTCTGTTTTCTTTTTAGTCTATAAAACAAGAGCCACTCGACATTAACGACCACAGCAATGAATCAGAAGATCTCCCGACCAACCATTTTGTAATGCAGCCAAGAGAGAATGACCATTCAGAGACTAAGATGGAAACGACAGAGGCAAACAGCGTCAAGAAAAAGGACAAGACAGAGGAGACGACCAACAATCAGAACAACTCCGAGGAACCGGCAACCAGTGATGATGAGGCCCATGACAATGGTGAGAATGATCTTGATTATAGTTGAGATTGATTGATTTGGCAAATGTATCTTACCTTTAGGTACCGAGTAATTTAATGCTTAGTGCTTCACACAAGTATTGATAATTCTTAGGGGTGTGCGAAGGTGGATTTTTGATTTCGAAGTCGAAGTCGAAGATTTGACCTCCTAAAATTCCGAAGTCGAAGTCGAAGTCGAAGATTTTGATTTCACTCAAAAAAATCAGAATTTGGAACAAAACAATAAACTTGAACTGAATTACTACCTTCCTCCACTAGTAGGCCTACTTCATCTTCGTTTTCGTCGGATAAATCCATTATATTTCTAAAATCTCCGAAAATAAACACGGCACATAACCTTTTCAAGTAAGCACAGCGTGACAGCAAGCGTCAATGTTAAAACCAAGATGGCCGACCGCAAAAACTTCTCGACTTCGGAAGTACCAACTACACGAAAATATATTTACCTCGAAAGACGCGCCAAGTTTGAAGACGCAAATCGAAGCTTCGAACATTTTCGAAGCTTCGTTTTTTGGAAAAAAGGGTTTCGAAGTCGAAGTCGAAGCTTCGACTTCGACTTCGAAGCTTCGATTATTTCGAAGCTTCGCACACCCCTAATAATTCTGTATATTTATAAATTTGCTGTTTTCTTAAAATAAGTTGGTAAATTATTCGTCCTTACTCCTTCAAACTCGAAAATAATATTGGATGAATGATGATTAGCTTGTCCAAGTCCAAATAAGGAAAACTGACACATTTCCATCAGTTTTTACAAAATGAAATCCCTTTCGGGTCCACAAATATCAGATACCTGCAGCTACTAGATCCATGTAAACTAGGTATAGTGACATTCAAAGTGGTTCAACAATTTCCCAATATCAACATGAGGATTTAGAAAACATCCGAATGTCCGTGTACCTGATGTAGTCATTATTATTATTTATATTTATCAATCCAAGATTCCAACACAAAGTTAGGTCACTCATGGGGTGGCGAACCACCAACTATCTTGGGCATCTACTTCTAAGTCTGGAGCAGACTTGCCAGGTCCGACGCCCCTCCTCTATCTCCGTCTCTTCGTCGTCTTCTTCCTCTTCCTCTATTGCTGTTTTCTTTTCTTCATCCTCCCTTTTTTCAACCAACCCCTTCCATCTATCCACATCCTCCCACCATTTTTCGTCTCTAATCACATTCCAATTTTCTCCTCTTCCGCAGCCCTTTCCACTCCACTCATCTACTTTGTTCTCGGTCGCCCAGCCTTTTTCTTTCCTATAGTTACTGCTCGATCTGCCTCCCTTCTTGGAATTCTTCCTTGTTCCATCTCTTGCAATCTCCCATACCATCTCAACCGTTCCTTCCCCAGTTTAAAACTAAGTGTTTCCACTTCCAAATCTTTCTTTATCTTTGTACTCCTTACTTGTCCAATTTTGTAACTCCTGCAATACTTCTGAGAAATTTCATTTCTGCCGCTTCCAATTTCAATTCCTCTTTACATCCCATTGGCCAAGTCACTGATGAATGATGATGTTAATATCGGCAGAAAGTACGTCTTGTAGAGTAATACTTTACATCTTAGTGGCATATCCTCATTCCACAACAGTTTCCTCACACTCTGATAAAATCTTTCTATTATTAATAATTTATTCATCTACACCAGATCACACCGACCATGACAAGGAACAAAACGACAACCCAGCTACTGATTACGACCTACGCAGCGACTCTCCCGACGACATATTGCAGCCCGAAGTGACGATGAACTCCGATTCCGTCACCGGCGACGACTGACCGCCGGCAAATGTGCGAGTCGCTGCTAACGGTCACTGAGAACCCTTCTGTTTCTCGTGACATTTCAAACATATTGGAAGTTAATTCACGACCAGTATTGTGCTTAAAATCAATTACGATTATATTTGCAATTAATAAATATTAAGATAGAAGGGATCAAAAGTTAAGACATATTAAAATGTTTGGTAGTGTATCTAATTCATCCCTTGTCATTGTTGAAGATGTTTGAAATTACAAGAATTGATTGAGTAAATAAAATTCAATAAAAGTTAACATTACTTTCAAGTAGGCAACAAGGGCAATTTTAAGTACTTAGTCCTTTTAAAAAAAAACTTTTTCATTGATTATGATCTGAATTGTTTTAATTTGGCTGATACCAAATATAAGTATAATACATTACGCATGAAAAGCAGATCTCATATTTTGTACTTGGTGGGTCTGTGCATAAGACTTGCCTTCTGTTCATGATAGTAGTTTTTACCTGAATGTGTATTGTTGTAAAAATAATAAATATTGATTGATATTGTGATTTTTCAAGTTGGAGGTCAAAGCTTTAGTTGGCACAACACTGTAATGAATGATATTATGTTGGTTACAATAAAATTTTGTGGCTAGATGATTATTTCATTTTAGAATAGAACAGCCATTGCTCATTTACTCAAGAAAATCCTATATAATTTATTATTTAGCATGAATTTGCAGATGATTCCGTATGTCATGAATGAATCAAGAAAAATAATCCTGCATTGGTGAACCCAAAATATTTTTTTTTACTCAACTGGGAAGTTTATATCAGGGTAGGTAGGTATGTAGTACTAGGATCTAAAATATCTTTGATTTCGTTTAACGAGATTCACGAAATATTTATTTACAAAAATCGAAACTTATTACTAGGTATGTAAAACTAGCTAAATTGTTCGACAACGACAAACAATTCAGAAAATAAGTATGAAACGACAGGTATAAAAGTACATAATACTACAATAAAATATATTGGTAATCAATAATCATGGTGGGATTGAAACTTCCATCATTCCAATGCAAATTCAGCATTTTCTCAAGTAAGAATTTTGCATGCCATTTTAGTTTAAGCTTTGGGCTCCATACAATACCTATTCAATAAAATAAGAGCCCACGAAACAAGAAATGTAACTATCGTTGTGTAAGATAATTTCAATTTGCATTTTGAAATCTTTATCTCACAGTTCTAAATAAAACTTGAACCTTTTACAGTTTTCTAGTAAGCTTGTTATTGCATTGGATTTGAGTATGGAACCTTCATAGCGACAGTAAACACAGTTAGTGATTTGACCCTTTCGAGTAACCTTTCCAGAACTTTTTGACCTGGTCGTGCCCTCCCTGAGTGACCACCATTGTTCGACGCGTGGGATTCTGCCACGTTAGCACGCCGAGATCTTGTGCATAATTCCGCAGCGTCTCAAAGTCTGCTTGCGATAGGAATTGACTGTACAGCACTCCCTCTAAAACAAGAGAAAACAATATGTGCAATGCATACGAATTAATTACGTATCTATTATCTAAGGTAAGTTTGAGATTTACTACCATTTAAAAATAATAATGCAATTTCGATTTCTAAAGCATGTCTATCGTACATTGCCCGTGTTAACTTATGCTTGGCAATCTCACCTTGGAAAGTGAAACGGTTTCTCTCGTTCTCCCAGAGTTTAAGTTGATCGACTATCGTTGGTGGCAATGTGGGTGGTCCGGTGGCGATCATTTGAGGATGTGCGTGGAGACGCATGAAGTTGACGATCTGCTGCGCGGTGATGCCACTCTTCAGCGCCTGACGTACGGACTCGCGTGTCAAGATGCCAACAGCGAGGTTCGGGAATCTGAGTTGGAGACAAAACAGATTTAATTTGAAGGAAATACATAAGTTTTTACATGTGACGAAGAACATTTAGGTAATTAGAGGGATTAGGGGATTTCCTAGATTAAATTTTATCTAGATGCTGTTCTCTGATTCTGATATCCTCGCTGTTTTATTGCATTGCAAGCAATGCATTTTAACTAATAGCCAGCACACAACCATTTTTAAAATAAATTGCTATAGAAATTTTCTGCAAGTGTCCCCAAAACACACATCGTTACAATGGTGTTCATAATATTTCCATGTAAAAATAATTACATCAGTTGTAATTGTGACTTGAGATACTCCAAACTAGCATAAACATGGTTAACATAAACATATATGAATATATATATATGAATATATATATATATATATAGGTCATCAGAAAAAACCATATTAGTCATATATATATATATATATATATATATATTGTGTGCCTTGAAAAGGGTGATTGGATTATCACCGAAACGTCGGCTATTAAAGCATTTTACGCAGCATAAACCGTTTTAATATGAATTTTATATATATATATATATATATATATATATATATATATTTAATTTCGTATTTTCACGAACATATGAGTTATATGTTATATTATTCTTTCGGGAATCAGTTCGTGCTCTTTTCTCTCTTGGACAATCTTTATTTATCCAACGTTTCGGTAGAATTACATCCACCATCTTCAGGGACACATACAAAGAGAAAATAAAATTACTAGAAAAATCACCTGTCAAAACTCCCGATTTCAAAGACACAATTAAAAACAACTATTCACTGCATACTATTAAGTTCCAAAAACCAAAGACTATAAAAATTATGAACCAAATTGACTAAACTAATCTAATCCTAATGCAGTGTGAATATAAACGTTTTGTGAAATCAACAGAATACAAGTGATTTTACCAGGAACAATTATACATGAATGTGAGTTAGGTATTGAAGCGAAGCGCAGTTGTCTCTCTGGATCTTGTTTGGCTTCTTGTGACACGTCCACCATTCAAGTTGGAAGTCTTTCGGGAATCAGTTCGTGCTCTTTTCTCTCTTGGACAATCTTTATTTATCCAACGTTTCGGTAGAATTACATCCACCATCTTCAGGGACACATACAAAGAGAAAATAAAATTACTAGAAAAATCACCTGTCAAAACTCCCGATTTCAAAGACACAATTAAAAACAACTATTCACTGCATACTATTAACTACCAAAAACCAAAGACTATAACTATAAACTATATAAACTATATATAACTATAACTATATATACTATAACTATAACTATAACTATAATCTATAACTATAACTATATATACTATACTATATAACTATATATAACTATATATAACTATAAACTATAAACTATATAACAAAGACTATATATGTGTCCCTGAAGATGGTGGATGTAATTCTACCGAAACGTTGGACAAATAAAGATTGTCCAAGAGAGAAAAGAGCACGAACTGATTCCCGAAAGAATAATATAACATATTATATATATTCATATATATATGTTCATATATATAAACATATATATGTTTATACATTTATAAACATACATATAAACATATATAACATATAAACATATAAACATATGGTTAGCATAAACATGGTTGACCAAATAACCATGTAAAATAAGCCACTCCAACAAATAAAAAATGTGGAGGGCTCCATTCAATTACTTGCGACAGCAGTTTTAAAATTAAACAAAAAAGATGCTGCATCGAGGGGAAAGTGGAAACTGGTCTCTAAACTGAATATCAAGTTGATTTTCTACACCCACATATCAACTGTAAGGACCAACCTGTAGATGAGTTCGCAGAAGAGTCCCACCAGAGCCACTTGGAGGTTTGACGAAGTGTAAGCGTAGACTCGGTAGTTGGTCTCCGTCACGAGGAAACCGGAATGAGTGCCCTCTTCTTCTGATTTGTTCTGACCTTGAACACACATTATAAGATTGAACCAGAGCATACAATCATTTTGTAATTGATTTTAAAAACAAAATACTCATATAACATTCAGATTTAAGTATGCTTCTCTTTATATTTTTACTTTCTCTTTTATTATTGAAATCAAGTTTTAAGAATACTTCTACTGATAATTGTTACAATACCAATCAAAATAGAAGGGTGCATCATGAATTGGTGCATAAACATATTTGATAGACATAAAACAATGCCAGCACAGATTAAATGAATTGGGTACGTAGGTAACGATAAATCTGTGATTTTTTAAGGCATGTCAAGTGGTTTGAAAGAATTAGGTAGGTAGTAGGTACACCATTCAATGTACCTCAATGTATTGTACTACCATATTCAATACTTTATTCAGTGTCTAGGAATTTATGAGCATGGGCAGGTATAGAAGTAATGCTATGGTTTCTATCTACCTGATGCTATGTTCAATGCTAGTTTCGTAGGATAGAATCGCCCCGCTTTCCTCTTCCTCTGGTAGACCAATCCGAACTCTCTGAGGTGCTGTAAGAAGGTGAGGAGACGCTCGCCCATCCCCTCCGTGCTGTAGTCCTTGCCGATGACGCTGAAGTTCAGTTGGAAGAGGAACGAGAGGCACTCAACGAGATCCAGCCCACGCGACTCCACGGTGTCCAGGTATTGCAGGATGAAGTACCTGGTCAAGTACAACAATATGTTTAGCAAGCAGTGCTTGTGAAAAAAAATTAGGAATGGGACGACTCCAAGTTTTTTTGATTCCGATTCTAGTTGAATGATTTTGATTTATTCATATTTGTTTGGTAATACTAAATACAGTAGAGCATCAGTTAAATATGATTTTGAAGGGAATAAGGGAAAAAAATTTACAGTTGGAACGAAAATTCGTTTTAACGTAATTTTTAGCATAGGAGTCAATGGGGGTAGGGGCTTTTCAAATTAGTTTAAACAAGTAAGAAAATGTATAGCTGGAGAAACGTACTTGAGGCTCGTCATTTCACACTGTGTTTTCTAAGAGAATTTATTACATTTTGCGGCAATAGTTTTTCTAGTAAAATTTGGTGTGCAAATATCTCACCAGACTTGTGCCGCTGTGTCCATGAGCAGAAACTGAAAGCCTCCCTGCGTGATGATTGGACTGCCATCTTTCTCATCCCGTTGCATTAAATTTGCATGAAGTAGAATTCTAACTGCGTCGGCAGAGATACCTTCTTGTTGCTGAGAGCCGACCTGAAATAAAACAAAACAAAACTCACACTGAAAATATCACCTCACCCAATTCGCGTTTTCGAGCAAAGGGGGCACACTCTAGTGTGAGAAAATATAAATGCTGTAGACTCATCGTTTTAGTTTCGGCCACGGCCGCCATTTTCAGTGATGTTATCAATGTAATTTTAATCAGAAAGGCCGTACCTACTTATTATCTTCGGAAATGAACCACAATTATGGCGAGGAATCTGGTGGAAATGATAAAATGAAGTAATAACAAAGTATAATAACGTAAACAACACAACTCACAAGTTATTCCACCTTCACTGACACTTCATTCCGCCATGACACCATGACACCAAACCAACGTAAACAAACCAATTCGCGTCACGGCGCATGACATTTAAGTGTCATGGTGGTTATAACAGCCTGGAAAGTGCTGCCACCGGGTCAGCCCAAAAACGCGAATAGCCAGGCAATAGGGGTGGTGAAATCTGGGAATATTAGTAACATTTAATGACCTTAAAAGTTACATTTAAATGTGTGGGGACCATAAAAATGCTGGCAGTGAAATTACTTATGTCGTTTTCGGCTGGCCGCACTGAGGTTGCACTGAGTTCTTGATCGTGACGTCATGTCGTAACCTGGTTTTGCACTAGTGCTGCCTAGTGCTGCTCCCAGTGCGGTCTCAGCCGAATACGAATGATATGTTTTGATTTTGTGTTTTGACACTGACAGCTATTTTCAAATGGCAACCGAAGAATTTGAGCTCTCGAGTGTTTTAAAGGAAAACCTCCAGTAACAACATCAATTTTGTTTTTCGTGCCGCCATTTTGTCGGAGTGCGGCGGAGTGGAGGGGGCAACTCTACCAAATATTTCCGAGCAAGAAATAGTGCACTGAGTGCGCACCCAGTGTGCACCACTTCCCAGTCGAATACGAAAACATTGCCCCAGAGCAACTCGCACTGCCAGTCGAACACGCCACTTGCACTCAGTGCAGCTCAGTGCAACCCCAGTGCGGCCAGCCGAAAACGACATTAGTTACGTCTCCCCTTCTTCCTTTCAAGAAATGTATTTCATTGATCTGAAATGATTCCAGGCCTGAATGATTTCGTTTTCGTTATAGATTATAGAATAGTTCATCTGGATGAATACCATCCCGATTTCCCACTTAATTACTAAAAAAAAAAAAAAAAAAATTGACAGAACAATTGTTGTCAGCAACTTTGACACAATATTTAGAAACAGGACTTTTTACTATTGTACACAATTACCAATATTTAAAATAATGAATGTTGATGTTTAAATGTGTAACCATCCCAGTCCTAGTCAATTCATAGGTTGCATGTGATGTCATCTCATTGTTGCCGTCGCCATCTTAATGGCACGCAGAATAGCTGTGATTCTCTGCTTTTTTGACGATATTTTATAGTTAAAGAGTACCTGGGAAATTGTAGGCTCCGGAGATTACTTTAGTACGATGAGAAATCACTCACATTACACAAATACATCGGTTTGCCTCAATAAAGTTATAAATATGACCCGTCAACGTGCCAACGTAATGGGTGGACAATTCAATAATTTAGCATTGCTGATATAAAACAAAAGAAGTTCGTGCAAGCTATGAATAACAAACATTAATGTTGATTTCTGTTCTGAATCCTACCATGTAGTGAAGAACACACTCCCATCTCTCCATAGCGTAGCTGTGTAAGAATGGAATATCTCGAGGTTTAGTATCAGTTTCTAATGTAGAAGACGTCGACCAGGCTTTACCACCACCGAGCAGAGCAATTCTCAAGTTCTTCTTAAAAACACTGTTGAGAATCCATCCAGGCAAACCTCCTGAGAAAACAGAGAGAATGGGAATAAATAATTGTGTGCTAACTTGACGTCAAGAAGTGTATAATTGTGTAGAGAATCTAAAAGATATGTTTCTTACCTGGAATTGCTGCTTCTTGCCAAACTCGTAAATCAGATAACGCTTTAGTAACTTCAATGTGTTCTTTAGCATGTGTTTGTACAATCCACGAAGCGACGACGGCTTGAGGTACCGGTTGCTCGACGAAAAGGATTCGAATGACATAATGTCGGGCAAACTCGGATAGTTCCCGATAAACAGCTAAACAAGTTGACGGATAGTTGTATAATTTATCTAGTACTGTTGATGGAAGAGTTTTCAAATAATCGTGTAAATTCTTGCATTCTAGTGTTTTCGATGACGGCTTTATTGGTTTGGCGATTTTCTCTCGGCTTTCTCGACTTTTACTGCTTGTTGAATGATGGCTAGACATAACCTCCAAAATGCCGACAAGGAGAAAATTGATTATAGATCCTAAAGAACTGATATTATCAACAATAAGAAAATCACCAGTGTAAACATGGACACGAAATTATTTCTTAAAATTATTAAAGTATTCCTCTGAAGTATAAATACAGAGAATACATACACAGTAGAGCAGAACACAGCAGATTCCGAATACTTTTTTGTTTCGTAGTTGGCGCACATGGCAATCCACAGCCACTTAATAACTATTTCATACGAAATCTTTCGTTACAAGGCGGTAAGCCGATAAAGAAGTATTTAATAATTACGGGACATTTTAAAAAGCAAAACAAATTATTTTGGTAAAACTATAATTTAATTAAAAGCTAAATACCCATTAGAAGCCAATGCGTCTTATTTCATTTGTCACGTCACTACATCAAAACAAGATAAAGTTCTGAAAAGTTCCAAACATTTATTGAATAGGAAAAAAATTAGAAATTATTGAAGTTGAAGTTGTAAAATCAGAATAAACCAGATACTCGACTTGTTTTAACTAATTGATTTGATTTATGTTGTTCGGTCAACCGTTTTCCTTGTGGTCTATGCGCAAACGAAGTTTCCATAGTAATTTATATTTCTGAATCTGTGACACCGAAATTTGTGGCCACGAATATTTTAGTTTCGATTAAAAATTTCTGAAAATGGCACGCATTATATTTTCATACCTCCTCAGACCCAGACTATGTAATACCATAGACATTTATACTCACTGCGTTATAAATGTCTATGGTAAAGAGACTAAACCTACACTTCCCCCGCCGTGTGGTGGGGCGGTGGAAGTGTAGGTTTAGTCTCTTTAGTCTATGGTAATACCCAATGTTGTGAAGTAACATGATACAAAGTAACATGTTACTGGTAACATGCTACTTTTTTCAAGTAAAAGTAACTGTAACATGTTACTTTAAAAATAAAGTAATTGTAATTGTATTCAGTTACTTTCTTTATTGAAAATTGTAACTGTAACTTTTATCCCGTTACAATTTTGAGTATAGTTTATCACATAATGCTGGAGAGGGTGTAAGTGGTATCCCATGGTTCTGAAGAGGGTGTATAAGTTATGTCTCATGGTGCTGGAGAGGGTGTAAGTGATATCACATGGTGCTGGAGGGGGTGTAAGGTGTAAGTGATGTCGCATGGTACTGGAGAGGGTGTAAGTGATGTCTCATGGTGCTGGAGAGGGTGTAAGCTAGAGTGTAAGTGATGTCTCATGGTGCTGGAGAGGGTGTAAGTGTTATCACATGGTGCTGGAGGGGGTGTAAGCGATGTCACATGGTGCTGGACGCCTTCACTATTTCTACTTTATTTATTTTGTGATTTAAAAAATGCGTTTTTGAATCTAATACATTTAATTATAAATACCCTTTACAATCCATAAAATCCCATTAATTGACCCATATTACTTGAGTCCTAACTGGCAACCCTGTGAGTGTCTTAACAATAAGTCCAGGAGTTTGGCAGGCCCACGTCATGACCTACCCATTAATCGACCCTCAACGGTATGTCCCATCAAAATAAACCCATGCTTCATTTTCCTCTCCAAACTCGATCCTGAATATATCTGAATAATAGATTTATTAGTTTCTTCTAAAATGAATTACAAAGTTCAAAAGAATTCTGTCATGCGAGGCAATTGTTAAGCCATGTTTGTCCCGTTGAGTGAGATGGTGGTCCTGAAAAGGGCCGGGGTTACGTTTCGATAAGTCGTCACATCTTTTAACCTTAACTTGGACAATATTCTTGGATTGAAATGGTTTCCACAACCTTGACGGCGCCGACGTGATCATAGAACCTAATGCTGCGTTACACAGTGAGTCTTGGAATATCTTGCAATTGGAATCAGTCCACTCATCCATGGTAGTGTAAGATCATCCCCTTAGCGCAAATGATAGCATACGGTCTCCTACTATAATATTCTTTCCCACCCACCATCCTTACCTTTTCATCATCATTAAACTTGAACATTAATTCAGTTGGCACATCTTTTAACTATTAATTAGGCAGCATTCTTGGATTGAAACGTTTTCAACAAGTAGCAGTTCTTCAAGAAATGTTCTCTTCTGTGTTTAGTTGGATGTGAGCATAGTCTGCACCTCGATGGCCTTCTTCACCGTCGCGACGTCCTGTTCCGTCGCGGCGTCTCTGCAGATGGAAGCTCCGGAGACGACGCCCACGACGCCTACGAGATAACTCCTGAAAGGTCTGACGTCACATATCTCACAGTGAGTGTCTCCGTTAAACCAAACCAAATTTAACCCAAGGAGGCTCATCTTTTAAAGATGAGATGCCAATTATATTAGGTTTCTTCAAAGAAAAATCAAAGATAACAAGTAAATTATTTTTTTCAGGACTGATATTTGAAAATATCTTTATTTCTACTAGACGGCCAGGACCTCTCCACCTACAGCACCGCGACGCCCTCCAACAGCGCCAAGACGCCTCCTAGACGGTCAAGACGCCCTCCTACAACGCCAAGACGCCCTCCTACAACGCCAAGACGCCCCCCTGCAGCGCCAAGACGCCTACTTGACGGCCAGGACGCCATCTCCACCCTCTGGATGTCGACCATCACGGCCTCCAGCAAGATCCACATGTCACTGTGAGTCATATTGATCACGATTACTGTTACTTCAAACCCATGGGTTCGAGTCCCGCGGCCGTCTTCACTGACTGTGGATTCCCTCAGTCAAGAGGCAAATGATCCCTACCATCCTCACCTGTTCTTCTTCATCCAATCATAAGCTTTGATCCGGCGCCATTAGCCTAGTAGCAGAACAGTGCGACGTTAAACTCCACGAAAAAGTAAACATTGCTTAAAGTCACTGACATCAGATCTCATCTCTCTAACGAATACCGTCTTTGTGATCTGCAAAACGAAAATAAGTTAATGAGTTTCAATAACATTGACATGGGCAGTCGACTGCTTTATTATCTATTATATTACAGCGGCGTTTCGCCTGCTGCTCTGCAAGCATCTTCAGCCTGATGGAGGCGACGAAGTAACAGAGTAGGTTCAGAAGTCCAGCCTTTTCTCCCTTCGTGATCTATCTGGAAAACGAAATTAAGTTAAAGATTGTGTACTTCAGTTTCTCAAATATGAAATGGTAGTGCATTTCCATGGTAATTCACATGGTTCGCAAAATGATGAAATTAATATTGTAAAAACGCATGCTATAAAATTAGCTTTTCACCTTTTACTCAGTGGCACTTCTTGTATCATTGCATTCAACATTTGGCAATGTTTGAGCTGAAACATATTATCAACTGATGTAATTCTCTGTTATTTCAGTTTGATGACGTCGACGAACACCACGACGCTTTCCTTGACAACCGCGACGCCTGCCTTGAGCGCCGCGACGCCTGATCTTCACTCTCTGGAGACGACCTTGACGGCGCCGACGTGATCATGGAATCTGCTGCTGCGTTACACAGTGAGTTTTGAAATATCTTGCATTTGGAGTCCGGGTTTCGAGAAGTTGTCCCATCCAAGGGGCAAATGCTGGGAAGGTCTCCTACTAATAGGCCATGCTCGCCTCCTTCCCACTGGCTATCCCTACTAATTCTTCATCATCAAGCATAGAAAATAAATAAGTCATCATCATCTTTTAACATTAACTTGGACAGTTTTCTGATTGCAACGTTTTCCACAATCAGCATTTCTCGAAGAGATTTTCCGTTGTCTTCAGTATGACGTTGTCATCGCCTCTACCTTGCCTGACCGCCGCGACGTCCTCCTTGAGCGCCGCGACGCCTGATCTTCACTCTCTGGAGACGACCTTGACGGCTTCGACGTGATCATAGAACCTGCTGCTGCGTTACACAGTGAGTCTTGGAATATCTTGCAATTGAAATCAGTCCACTCATCCATGGCATAGTGTAAGATCAACCCTTTGGGGCAAATGATGGGAAGGTTTCCTACTAATAGGCCACGATCGCCTCCTTAGTCCTTCCCACCCGCCATCCTTTCCTATTCATCATCAATTCATCATCAAACTTGAAAGTTCATCCTTAACAATGACGAATGGGTATGTTGACATCTATACTTTCGGAAAACATTTACTTTCGAACGACAATTTTAAATTATAGTAGTTTTGTGACTTTTTAAATTATTCCACAAGATTATTGATGCCACTATACCTACTTTTCAAGTGCAGATGATTTAGATTCTTTTAATTTTAAGTTGAGGAGACTAGGATGGTCATTTTACACGGTAATTTATGGGGATATGATAGTACAGAACAAATCTAAAAAAGGATCAATATTTTTAGGTTTTTTGTTTGGAGAAGGTATACAGTCAAATAAGTTTAAGGGAATGGTGCTGAAAAAACTACTTTAAATATTGTAACAAGATATTGATAAAAACACAAGCAAAACAAACAATCAGACAAAAACCATCAGCTCGTCTAAGTGTCTGTCTTATGCCCTGCTCTGCTTACTCACTGATTATTTTTACTAAGAAATGTGCAAGTTTCCTGTCATTGATCTTTCAACAAACTGATCTTGCGTCAATGTTTAAAGTAGGGGCAAGAGTTACTCCCGCTCTAGTGCCCGCTGTTCAAATACCAAGTAATATTCCTTCCACAACCTTAGCCATTTCCTTTCTTGCACTGCACACGCAAAAAGCTTCGCCGACCGCAAATTATTATTCATTGCGGTAAATGAGTAATATGTTTACGCAAAATTGGCGAGTAGTTTTGTTATTTGCTTGTTTAGTAGATGATAGACTCCTGTGACAGAAGAGTTATGTATTGTAATATGTCACATTGGCAGAGATATTCGTTATTTTGTGTGATTTTAATGATTGTTGTTTTAAATGTGATTTGTGATGAAAATGAAATGTTGGACAACCGACCGATACTTCTTTTAGAGTAAGTACTTGTATTATTCAGTTATTTCAATTTCTATAAAAGAAGTGATTCATCATTTACTTTGCATTAAAGACTAATAGAAAATTAGGAAATGAATGGCTGGATATTCTAAAAGCGATTTCATTTTTAAGTTTTATATTATTAAGTTATGTTCACAGTTGTATATTATACACAGTTTCATACTTAAAACATTTTTTTCATAAAATTCGAGAATTGCATGTCGATCTAAGTTTTTAAATGTGAAATACTGCCGTCATTTCCATTTGATACAATGAATACTGATACAAATGTATGTTATCAACTTATCACGTATTATGATTTCCTTAATACTCTTCTGGTTCGGTTCGCTTATTCTTCTAGTTAGATGGTGCCAGGGTAACACCGTTTCTCATAGATAAAGTTGATATTTTGCGTTCACTATGACAATTTTGTATGATTTGCGATATATTTTTTAAAACTATCATAGAAGCGTTTCTGCTGGACTGAGGTTATCGACGCACCGCCAAAATATCACGTCAGGACCGAGGAAAATATGTTCCTTCTCGATCAGTTTGTTTTAGATTAGGTAGGTACCTACCTTTATCTCTACTTATTTTAAAACCCATTATCATCCATGGGAACGGCTTCCTAATTCATTACGAAATCCAAATATGTGTCTGTAAACTCTAAAATGTTTAAGAAATTAAGGGGTGTCACATTTCTTTTTTTGTCTGGTCCACTCTTTAAGTCAGTCTATGCGCTAGGTACCTACAGGTCATATCGTTTCTCTATAATTGAGATGAATGTGTGCATAAATAAACCACTTGCTGTTCGCTGTATATAAAGTATTCGAACAAATCCTCTGATGGGTTGAAAAATGAAAATGAACCATTTGTCCGATCCAGATGAAATATTGCAATGTAATCAAGCAAGACCAAGCAACAATACAATATTGATTAATGATTATCATCTCATTAGACAGAGCGTTAAAGATGAACTTATGCCTGCTATGGCTTTGTTCCAAGTCACATGCATTTTGAAATGTAATTTTTATTGCGTAATAAATTTTGGATTAGCTCATTTTAAAATTATATAACAAAACACAGCCCAATTATGCCACGAAAGTAAAGAGCCACCCACCTGTTGGTGATATTTTTTATTTAGTTTTAGTGCTGAAATCTGGGTAACCTTAGGTCAAACTTAAAGAAAATAGTTTGTTTATATTTTAATCTACGTTTACGTATGGCTAAAAAATTAATAATCGTATAGTTCGTGCAAAGCAAATGAACTGGGATGACCTTTTGACAATGTCAGTCTTACCTAAAATGCAATATATCTGTTCTTTTCCACATGGATGCGAATTGAGAAATAATTTCGAGATAACAGAATACACACAACTCTGTGGTTGATAACAGTTGTATAAGCTCGTTAATTAGCTAATAAATAATATGTAATTCCAAAGCCACAATCAATATAATTTAATTGCAGTGTATTTCTTTTTGTCGTCGTATTCGAGAGTATTAGATGACGTCAATGAAGACATTGAGGTTGCCATCCTGTGTGACCGTTTTCGACAGGGGGGGGGGGGGGTCTAGTCCAACATCCGCGGTGACTCGTTTGTTGTAGTAGATTAAAGATAGTATAGTAACACATCTTTAAGGTTTTTTCCCGTAGTCTGTTTTTATTAACCTATAAGAAATTACAATAACCTAAAGCAATGACAAAGTTACATGCTACCTCACCACGTTACACTATTTTCCCCTGTTTAAACAAAACAATGTTGGATATGGGATAGGTAAAGGTCAAGGTATTAAAGGTATTCAAATCAATAATAAGGTTATAATGTCTTTGTCCAATCAAATGATGGTTATACTTATAAATTGCGTACAAAATATACCTTTCTTTTAGTAGGTACCTACAGCTTTATTTCTCGATTGCTTCGCTCCAATCTGCAGTAATTGTTGTTGTTGTTATTTCTTTCGCCATGATGGAGGAACGTGGGTCAAAAGTTTAAAACGTGGCTCCGACCTTAGACTAAATAACTCTTTATTTAGTCTAAGCTCCGACCCAGAGGAAGAGTTTGGCTTGCGCCCTTATACCTATACATCCGTACTGAAATGTTGCAAACATTTCAAGAGCACAATTTCCTATTTTGCTTTTTTTTAGCAAAGTCTTCTTATGGACTGAAAAGATAACACAACATTCTCTGATTGGTTTAAAATGTATGTCCTTAACTGTTATTATTTCGCTTAAACAAAAATTTTGCCGGGTCATCGAGAATTTTAAAATATTTTACCAATTTTCAAGAAAATCAATCAAGAACTAAGAGAGTTGACATTTTTGACATTTTTAACTTATTTTTAAAAAATACAAAATTTATCGTGTAGACTGAATCAAGAAATTCATAACGTGACAGTGAGTAGTACAGTGTTATCGACATTTTCATTTAAACAGCTTTTTATTTCAGCAGCACATTTCATAATATTCATAATTATACATTTTTTATCTGCTGCCTATTTGTAAAATCAGAATGGCGCCCGAAAAATAAAATTATAATAAGGGTGGTCTGGGGGGGGGGGTGCACAAAGTGAGTGTGGTCTCAGGGGGGGGGGGGGGGGGGGTAGAAGGTACACCAAGATGTGACAGCGTGGGACAAGGGGAGGGGGTGGGCTAGTGGGACGTCACGTATTGATATAAGTAAATATTTTATAGCATTTTAAATTTCAGTTGATATGTCAGGATATGTCAAGATATGTCACTTGACAGGATATGTCCAGGTTTTCGTAGTTTAAATTTATCTGATTTATAATATAATTCGAAATTTTAAAATTACCGCTCAAAGTTTGATGTTATCTGAAAGAGTAGTACTCAGAAAACCGATTGTCAATGCTAAATTCTCCATAAGACTTCTTCGCGCGGGTGTCCGCGGGTATGACGACCGTCTCATCCTCTCATTGTCACGCGGCGTTCCGATTTCACTGCCTCCTACATGACGGTCGTTGACTGAATGTTCAGCTGACTGACATCCACCAGGCCGATGTCTAAGATGGCGCCAATGTAAACAAAGCAGACCTGTCATGAGTGTTTCCATGTGACATTTCACGCGACTTTTCACAAAAGACGTGTGTTGAACTAAAAACGTCATAAAAGTGTAGGAATTGTGTTCTGGTTTTAACTAATTGAAGTGCAATGTAACAGAATCATGAAAACTATGTGACATGTTCTTGTTATGATCAAAACAAGTGGTGATTGCCATTTGCCATTGGATTTTACAAGACATCATGACCTTGCGAAATACATGCAATAGGGGAACAATATTGAAGTAAGCATCTAATTTTATTCATTTTTCTATTTCCAATGTTCCAATTTACCAATTTTCCAATTTCCAGTTCCAATTTTCTATGTAGTTGAGACCAAACCGATATTAATTTTTGATTGACAAAGTTGAAAATGTTTCAATCAATGTAAAACTTGGATTTGCTGAATTTTATCTCGTTCACGTAGTCGTGTCTCTTGAATTAATTATTCATTTGGCTTTTGAACTGAAATTTTGTACTCCTACACCAATGAACTTTTTTAACCCGTCCTTTATGACTGCAAAGTTGTTTGTGGTTAATTCAGTCAGTCGTGATCAGGCAAATGCTGGGTAGGTTCCCTTCTAATTACTCCTTCACATCATACATTCTTACCTATTCTTCATCTGTCATCATCATCATCATAATCTCATCGCAACCATAATCTGCCATTCCAAGATTTATAAGATTTCCAAAGATTTAAAAGATTTCCAAAGATTGCAATGATATCCGAAGATTTCCCCAAAGATTTCACAAGGTTTCCGAGATTTCACAAGATTCCCGAGATTTCCAGGATTTCCTAGATTTCCTGGGATTTTTAAGATTTTTTAAGATTTTTTTTGATTTTCTAAAATTTTCAAAGATGTCCAAGATTTCTAAAGATTCAAAGATTCAAAGATTTCCAAGATTTCCTAAGATTTCCAAAGATTTCCAAAGATTGCCAAGGATTTCTAAAGATTTTAATAGTTCCTAAGATTTCTGAAGATTTCCAAGATTTCCGAAAATTTTCAAAGATTTCCGAAGATTTTTAGGCTAGTGTTCACCAGATTTCCGGAGTTGTTCACCCCTCGCTCATACCCGTATAATCACTTGGAAGATCACAGAAGAGTTAACATTTCTTCATAAACTGGGAAGATTAAAGCAAATACTTTTAAAAGACAATTGAAAAATACCAAAATCGAACAAATTCTGCGTGGCATTTCATCCCCCTTAAAATGCAATGCAGAAGAAGGTCTTCATTTAAATGAACGGCGATATTAAGTGGAGGGGTGGAGGCAATTTATTTTTCCCAGGGGCCCTTCCTTCTCTAGTGACGCCTTTGCCCTGCTGCAAGTCTAACTGCTTTCCCTGTCAACAGGAGGGTGAAAGACGGTCACGGCAAGCTGGAGCTGAGCATTCAGAACCCGGACTCCATCGCCCCGGTGCTCCCCATCACCGGGCAACGCCAGGCCGTCAACGTCAGCTGCAGACTGCGCGGGGGCGGGCTGGAGAGCAACTCCAGGGTCGCGTTGACGTATGTCAGGGATTGGAACAGCAACGGCATGTCGGATGTTGACTACCAGATCACGAAGGCGACGTTCAAGATAAAGGTCGAGCCGCAGGGGTACATACAGTGTGGGGTGGAGGGGGAGGGGTACGGCAATGTCACTTCGGATGAGAAACTCTACAGGTAAATCATTTTACTTTCTACACTTTGTAATAACAGGGAGCTAATTCGTGGAACCATAGAGGTAACTTTACACTTTCTTTATAAGTAGTTTTATGTTATATCACTTTTTCTTAAAATTTAGAGTTTTAGGTGTTTTGACTTTTTATTGCAAAACATGAAAATTGTTTTCGTGACTACTTAGTTTTCTTAAATTTGGCATGATTTTTTTATTTGCTCACTTCTGTTTTGCATAAAATCATAATTGTTTAAGATCAAAATTCAAAATTAATATGAAATAATTAGCAACATAATATTTATTTTCTCCTTTTAAAAAATATTATTTAAAAAAAAATAAAAAATTCAAACTCAGTTAAAATATTTTTACCTTTCATTTCCTTCAGAATTTTATTTGTCCATAATTTTTTAATCATATCTCTGATTTGTTTACTCTTCTACTCCACTCATATCAGGAGAAATCACAATTGTTTTCAATAAATATTATCTAATTTTTCGAAAACTGATACAAATAATTCAATCAGATGCAACTTATTTTTATTTATACAAAATAATTTTTTTACTATTCATTTCAGGAATAAATACCAGGATTCTTACACAATGCAAGTAAGCTACAGTTGTAACTCTGAGCCGTGCAAGGATGCTGTACAAATCAGTCAAGACATAGAGAAATCCTTTCGAGAGATCAACAAATCAATTCGTTTCATTCCAATCCAAGAAACCGAACTAAACGGAACGATCGTTCTCACATTACGATGCGAAAAAGAAAATCTACAGATTCCCGAGAGTTCAGCGAAAATATCGCAGAGCAGTCCAGTCGACATAGATGAAAGCGCTCTGCTAAGTCTTCGAGAGAAAGCAAGTAAATACAATGCAATTTCAACGGCAGAAATGATCGTGGATGTGCAGAGCACGAGATATTGCCACCGGGATAATGGATCTTGGCCGGCAACTCGGCTAGGATTGACGGCTACGAAAAATGAATTGTGCACCGATGAAGATGGAGGGTTGATCGTTAGGAAATGTAGCGGCGACTTTATTACTGGAGCCAAGTGGGAGGAAATTGATTCATCTGTGAAGGTCAGTATTTTAATTATTGTGTAAAAACACAATTTCTACCATTTCACAGTTATTTACGGAAACTTTGTAGAATATAGCTGGCTTTTATCTATTTAACTTGAGTGTTGGTTTTGTCCAAATTGTGAAATTCCGTGTTTTCTCATTTTCAAAAATTAAAAATTTACTTACATTTCAGCTATAATAAATTAATATTTCAACTATATTTGATATGAAAAATGTATTACAATTATTTAATGTCCTGTAATTACTTATATTCTAGACTATAGTCAAAAATTAATAATTTAATAAACAGTACATTAGAAGTACCTAACACAATGATCTAATCAAGGTTCACAGTTATTACTAAATCATTTTTTTTAAATTTCGATTCCAATTGTGTGCTAAAATTAAATTTTAATGAGTTCACTTTGTTTTTCAATTATATAATTTAATATTTATTTTGTTTTGTTTACAGTGTTCCAAGCCTCGTCCGAGTACACTCATATTATACAAGCTCTCTACTAAGACGCAAACACCAGCAAGTATCAACGCAACATTAACGATACTGGAGAATGAATTGGATTCCAAAGTCGGAGTTGTAAAAGAAAACCGTTCCTCGGTTCTATCAGAAGCCGATGTTAACAACATAGCAGATATTTTCACAGATGTTGCTCCTCATATGTTGATGAAAACTGAACTGAAGTCTGTTTGCCGAATAACAAGCAAATTAATGGAAATACAAGAAACCTATTCGAAAGCCGACATTTTGAAAACATGTCAATCGAAATTTAATTCTAGTAACAAAATATTGGAATCTTTGGATCAGATTTTAAATGGCGTGCAATTGGAAACGGAAAGCAAGCTTGTTGTGACCGACAGATTTATCACGTACATTGCTGACCTGTCTCCGGAATCGGAGGGCTTTCGAGGATTGGCAGTGTTGCGAAGAAATGGAAAAGACAATTTCTTCAGGACAGAGGTAACGATAATTTTTTTATTCAATTTGGAATATACTAAAATTAAAATGTTATATTTGCAAATTTGTTAGAATTAATTTTAATAACTTATTTTATTACCTATGAAAATTAAGGAATAAAAGTTGAAATTGAGCTATTAATTTTTCAATTAATCTAATTTTATTAAAAAATATTACATTCATTAATTCTTATTTCATTTTAGGACATTAAAGTTCTGGACCAGAACGATACGCTTGCTACTCTACTGTCTCTCGACATCAACGCAGCCGTATTAATTCCTCCGTCGTTGTACAACATTGGCTCTCGCCGCATCGTCATCAACTTCTTCTACGATGACTCGTTGTTTGGCTCCAACAATCAACTGGGCGAAGAAAGACATGCGGTGAGCGTCACTCTCGATGGTAAACGACACGAGGAACTCTCACAGCCACTGGTGTTGGCGTTTAGAAGACCGGAGGGCAGTGGAGAGACAGCACCACGTCCATTCGGTGAGCAACCACTAAGTTTACTGTTTTTGATTTTAAATACTAATGAAATAAAACTAAAAATTAAAAAATTTATTTTGAAGAATTAAGTCTAAAAATACTGAAAGTAGTTTTTTTTTTTTTTTTTTAGTATGATTTTTTTTATTCTTTTCTTTTCATATTTCCAAATAAAAGATTTTACATTTTACTTGAGTAAGGCATAAATTATTGATGGCAGAGAGTTATATTATAGGATATTTCAAAATTATAATAAATAAAAATGCTCGATTTGAAACAATCTCTTTCCTTCCAGAAGGCACGAATGTGAATTCCCCGTGCGTTTTCTGGGATTTCGAGACCAACTCGGGCGCAGGCGATTGGTCGAGTGCTGGTTGCGTCCTGGGCATGCCAGCCAATCACAGCACTCCGCTCGCAATCGACATCTGCGTCTGCACACATCTCACGCACTTCGCGGAGCTGCTCCGAGAGTTCCCGTCGACTAGCCCGGTCAATCATTACGCCCTCGACATCATCACCGTGTGTGGCTGCATTCTGTCGTTGTTCGGGCTAATTGGGATTGCCGTCACAGCGCTGGTGTTCCCAGAGTGGCGGAAGGGAGCCAATAAGAAGATACAACTGAACCTTAGTCTCTCGCTGTTTTTACTCATGATTTCGTTCTTAACCGGCTCTTTGACTAAACATTCTGGGGAAATTGACGGAATGGTCATGATTAGTACCTGCATGGGTTCCGGAATTGTTTTACACTACTCGATCATTGCTTCGTTCTGCTGGATGATAGTCGCTGCTTGGGGTCAATACTTGCGGCTGACGAAACCGCTGGAATCATTGAGTCGAAAGCCCCATTACGTACTGAAGTCCTGTGTATTTGCTTGGGGGCTACCCCTGGTACCCATCACCACCAGTTTGTTGTTGGATGTAAATGTTTACGCTCCTCCGAACTGTTACCCAAGTGGACACTATCTGTACTTTGCTGTCGTTGTGCCAGTCATCTTAGCGGTTTCTTTGAACGCCACGATATTCATCTACATCCTCCTTTCGATCTTCCAATGCTGCGGTTTAGGCTTGGGCTTGGTTCATCTTCGCAACAACCAAATTTCGCGCTCCATCGCTTTGAGGAAACTCGCAACGGCTGTATTTTTGTTCTTACTTCTCGGTCTTTCGTGGGTGTTCGGGATTTTGAACTGGAGCTATGTGTTCTGCATAACGGCAACGATGCAGGGATTTGCCGTGTTTATATTCTTCGTAGTTTTGGATAAAACTACTCGAGCGAAATGGAATAAGAAGATGTTGGGAATGAAGCAGGAGGAGCTGCGAACTTACAGTCACAGTAGCTCCGCTGATTTCATTCGACGGTGGTCGGGAAGGAACCGATACTCACGGAGCTTTGTTACGACCCAGATATCAAACATCGATTAGTGCCAAAATATGCTCTGTGTAAGCAGTCACGTCATTCCAGAATCAGGAAAGTTTAGAAGAAAAAGTGGCATAAATTGTATTTTTGTTGTCTCATGTAAACTGAAGATCCTTTAATTTTGTTGAATTGAGGTGATATAACCATAGGACAAAATACAATATTCAATGCTATACTGCCAATTACCATTAGTATTACTACTTTTTCCACATGTACGTATTTATTTTATCTTACTTGTTATAATAATGTATTTATAATCATATGTATAATCATAATCATAATCATATCATCATATATATAATATATCATATAATCATATAATCATATCATATTGGATAGTCCAATTAACAAGATAGGTAATTTAAATTTCATAAAAGTTTTAATTTCTTTCAATTTTATTTTATTATAAGGCTTTCTTATTTTTAGTGATTTGTACAATAATGAATTCTCTCCTAGATAAGCCCATATTAAAATTGATAGGTAATGTAAATAACTATATATTAAAATATGTAATATTATTTTACAAAATATTCTAAATAACTCACTTTTAAATTCTATAAAATGTAATCAATGTAAAATAACCAATAAATTAAATTAATATATTTTAACTGTTTTTTCTGAATTCATGCTGCTTAGATATACTCCTCCAAAATTGCCCTTGTAACAATTAATCAAATTACTCTGGATAACAAAAATCAATAAATTATGTAGTATGTACTTTTATATCGCAGGATGTGAAACCGGGTTTGGTATAAATTACCAGTTGATAATACCAGGAATGTATTTGTCAATGAGACCCTGGTAATACGGGATCAGCTCTTCCATATCAGGCACTTCCTCACTCTTCGTGTACAGATCGTACTTGCTGAAAACAGTAGAGAAAATGTGTAAACATTCAGAAAACAAATAACACTTTCCAAGTTTCAGATATTTCAGTGTTCCATCTTTTATAATAAAGGGAAGGCAGTGATGATTTCAGATATATTTTCAGGAGCAGGGGGTGGGGGGAGGGAACAAGGGAACACATTTTGGCACGCACATTACGCACAGACACAATGGGGGGGGGGGGGGCGGGGGGGGAGGGGAGTGGGGAGGGGAAGGGGCTCAGAATTACCAATACGAACATTTTAAATTTCACAAATAGATAAAGGGTTTTTAAAGGGTTTTTATGTTCGACATAACATTTTTACAGCAGAATAGTATTTTGTTTGAGTGCCATTGATTTATCTGCAGAGTAGTTTTACACCCCCCCCCCCCCCCCCCCCCCCCCCCCCCCCCCCGAGAATCGAGGTGCTAGGAAGGATTAAGGAAGGCTCCAAGAATTTTGTAAGTTAAACCTTTTCATTTTAATATACGTGACAAATAATCAAAAATGGTTTTACATAATTTTCTAACATTTACAATTTTATAAAATCTTAATACATGAATTTAAAATGTTAATGTTTTTATGCAAAATCTGTGAAATATGTATCCAGTTAAAAGATAAATCTATTCGAAAAAGTCCAGAACATGTAATTTGCTCATTTTTATCTGAACATGTCTGTCATTTTATTTTATCTATAATATTTTCAACTCGATTTTGGGAACACTGTAATTCATAATTTAGGAAATGACAGTTCCTACTGCCCTGTTCCTACTGACAGCAAATGCACAGTGATGTATTTGCAATAATAAATACAAATGTGCAATATTTACACATTAAAAAATTTCCGTATATAAATCCTCACAATTCTCAACTTCTCTTTTCCGTCTCAACTCACTTGAACTCGAGTATCCACTGCAGCATCTCCTCGTCTTCGTGGTTACAGAGATGTCTGTAGTCGCCGCCCGCGTGCCAGGGGTAGAAGGAGTGGAAGCGGATCATGCTGAACGCCTGCTCGGGGAGCGTGCAGCCGGCGTGGTTCTTGAGCACTCGGTACAGGTACTCGTCGTGGCCCCACGACATGGTCACGCTGTTCAGACCGCAGTGCGGCTCGTACATGCCGTACTTGTCGCTGAAGCAGTCGTAGTGTTACGAGTGATGTTTTGAATTGATACATTTGAGTTTGAAAAGGATGAACTTTGAACATTTTGTGTACATTTGGATATTAAAAAAAAGAAAATTAAAAATGCTGATAATATAAATATTGAATTTTTTTTTAAAATGTTTTAGGTACTTTTTGTTACAAAAAACCAACAAACAAAAAGTACCTAAAATGTTTTAATAAATTACAAAATTAAACGCCAAGAACTTAAAATCATTAAATCGGATAAGGGTAGGTCGTTCATCTTTGTAGTTCTTAAATACCAATTTAGTCCCTCGGGATTAAGTATTCCCATAGAATGAATCGGAAGCCAACAGACCGATCTTCATTTTTGTTAAAACAATAAAAAATAATATTAACAAATACGAAAAAAATAAATCTGCATCAAAGTTACAGATATGAATAAACATGGCCTCTGAAACCCTAGTAATAAAAACAAAAGTTAAACGATATTCTCTGATATTACTTAAAAAATTTGGAATTGATTATTTTGTAACTTTTTAAAATAAATCGTATTCATTTATTTTAAAAATGTCGCTTTACTTTAACGAAACATTTATATTGTATTATTTTAATGTATTTTCGTATGTAAATGCATTTTTGAATTTTACTTGTATTTTGAGTTCTTTCCATCAGGGTTGTCGTTGAAACTATCCTTGCGATAGACGATGGAGTCTCCCCACAAACAACCGACGGGGAAAGTGTCCCCGACAACTGCCCATTGCGGCTCATCGTAGAAAGCCATCACCTACATTATAACATACATGTTATCACATTGCCAAGAGAAACAGGTACTAAAATCTTTATAAAATGGCTCCATTGCTTGGGATAATGCATTGCATTTTACAATACTGTTTTGTCAAAAGTCTACTAGGAAACAAAATCCTCAACAATATTACCAAATTTGAAGTAGACTTTAAAAAAAGTAAACCCTGAATAATTAAATGCAATATACCCTAATAAAATGGAACCATTTTATGTACATTATATTCCGCTTCTCTAGTGTTACATAGAGATGGCCCCTTTTATTTACAATTAATTACATTCTGTATGATTTTTGCGTAAATTAAAGTTTGGAAAAAAAACAGTCAACCCTTTTCAGGGACAAAATCACACAAAAAATACCTTAAACAAGTATGAATGAACCAATGCAATAATTTGGTATTATAATAATTTTGTCTTTTGGGGAATTTTGTAAGTACCTTGCCCAGATCGTGAATGAGCCCCGTAAGTTGGAACCAATCCAGATCCGGATGATCTTTCCTAATCTGCTCCGCCGTTTGAAACCCGTGGACGATGTTCGGCATATCGACATCGGGATCGCTCTCGTCCACGAGATCGTTCAGTTTGACCAGCGCCTCCATGATGGTGGCTCGGAATGTATCGAACTTGAGCCAACGCTGCATTCGACTCTGAACGAATGCGACGGTCTGATGAGTGTGCATCGCCTTGTAGGTGAGACGGACTCGCTCTTTGATCGGATCGCTCGGGTCGATGGTGTAGTCTCGGAACTGGGCTACCGGCTTCAACGCGAATATAGACTCGGGTCGAAGCAATTCGGAGGGATCGATTACGCATACTTGAGCCTGAAAATAACATGGGTTACCAATTAAATTAGGTTAAATATTGATTTATTCTAATATAAATAATTAAATATTATAAGGTTATGACAATGATAGTGTCGATATGATTGTGTTTGAATTTAAAAAAAATAGTTTCTGATCACAATCATTCCAAATCCTAAAAAAAAATCAAATAAACAAATCTTATTTTTTTTTTCTTAAAAAATATATTCAAAATGAATGTTATTGTTTGTAAATCTTGTCTATACATTAAAATATTTTAAGTTTTGTTACCAAAATATGTGATATTTTTAATTTTGTAAATAAAATCCTATTCATAAATCTATAAAAGTACTACAAACCATTTTCACTGAATATTATTCTACACTTGCAGAATATGCCCCACAACTACTATGATCCTTATTCCTTGAACTCTCACATAGATTTGTATTACTGACATTAAAAACAAACATATACTTACTTATGTAAGGGTATTATTATCAACCAACAGATATAATATTCAATGTGACCTTTGACACGAATGACGATAGAATCTGAAAGGTCAAGTGCGCAAATCAATGACTTTTAATTCGTCATCGAAAATATTATCATCATTACTAATCTAGCTGGGATTGCTACAACGAAATTATTATAATCTGTTTTTTTCTGGTTCATCCCCAATCAATCAACTCGATAACGAATGAAACGCTTGCACAAGTGTTTCGTCCTTTTAAAATTTAGCGGGAATTTCAGTTATCGGTTGAGCCATCGTAAGTTTGTATTCATTCATCACTACGTCACATGAGAGCGCCCTACGCGCATGAGCAGCTGAGTGACAGTGACATACCAAACTTCAATGTCAAGTGAATTTTTTTAAAAATATTTATTAATAAGAAATAAGTTGTTATTTAATAATGGTATGTATTAGTTTTAATACTGGTTAACTTGTAATCAATTTGCAATGTTAATAATGAGTGATATAGAACTTACATGGACGTTGCAATATACCTAATCAATACAATTTTGACCCCCATGCTCTAGAGGTTATGTCTGTAAATAATAAACAAACTGTAATTAGGTACTTGCATTCTCTAAGTAAAATATAGGTATATATGCTAGATTTAAATTCTTATTTTGTATGAAACTTTACAGGGGCTACTTGCAATTCTTCGAAAATTGAAGTCTCACAAAGACAAAGAATTGCGTTTGTTGTTGCTTGGTCTGGACAATGCCGGCAAAACAACAATCCTAAAGAAACTTGCTTCTGAAGACATTTCTCACATCACTCCAACTCAGGGTTTCAACATAAAGTCCGTCCAGTCTGATGGCTTCAAACTAAACGTATGGGATATTGGAGGTCAGCGGAAGATTCGTCCGTATTGGCGGAACTACTTTGAGAACACCGATGTGCTGGTGAGTTATTTAAGTTTTGACTCTCATTCCTGTATTTTCGGGGACAGATCAAGGCGATTTATTTTGCTTCCTCGGGTCGGGCCGTGTAAAATTAATATTTTTATAAACGCAGTGGGCTTTACCATCTTAACTTTTTTAGACAAGGATCTAAGATGGCATTGTGTTAGGTAGACTTGAGTAGGTACCTACTATATTTATTCATTTAAAGAAGTTGTTATTTCGGCATCTCTTTCAGATCTACGTAATTGACAGTGCCGATGCCAAGCGACTAGAAGAGACCGGACATGAGTTGGATGAATTGTTGATGGAGGAGAAGCTGTCCGGCGTTCCGGTCCTCGTGTACGCGAACAAGCAAGATCTGGGTGCAGCGCAGTCCGCGACGCACATCGCCGAGGCCCTGGCGTTGCATCTGATCAAGGATCGAGCCTGGCAGATACAAGCTTGCTCGGCACAGGGCGGCGAAGGAGTCAAAGTAAGAAACAAACCAATATCAACTGATAGATTTGAATAGGCTGTGATGTAGCATGCACCTGTATTTCACTTTCATTAAATTTAACTAGATTGTGGCTAGGGTTGCCAACTTTCCAAGAATCAAATTTCGGACATTGCAGCTCTAAAATTCGCGGAGTAAAAAAGGTGTCACAAATGTTGAATATCGAGGAAAACACGTATGCGTACGAAAAGGCGATCTAGCACGAAAGCAATGGAGAGTCTGGGGAGAGGGTACTTCAGCATCATGCGTGTCCGGGCCGCTCAGGCCCGAGAAAATTTTTGATTTCGGGAATGCATTTGGGCCTTTTTATGCGTTTAGGGCTACAATCTTTGGCGATTTGATACTTTGTTTACTGAGTATTGATAATATTTAGTTTAAATTTCATATTTTCTACAATTCTAAACATAATGCTGTCCCGAATGTGGTAATTCCAGCATCTGGACAATATTGTCCAATTCCGGAGTGTTCAGATGAAATCCGGACAGTTGGCAACCCTAATTGTAGCTAAGTCTAATTTATTTTAAGCTAACATAATGAAAAATTTGCAGGATGGCATGGAGTGGGTGTGTAGAAATGTCAAGAAGAAATAACGATGGTGAAAGCTTCTGCATTGGCGTTGCGTTGCCGAGAATGTTGCGTCCGGATGTGTTTCGCTCGCTCAGCGTTGGTATTTACTGGATTTCAAGCAAGGTTACATGACAGCGATCGTAAATCTAAATACCCATCTCGTTTCAATGGATCTGCACAATCTCTATCTACATCCTAACATAGCTTCTCTTGCACTTTTTAATTATTTTTATTATTGTTCTCATTGTATTTAATTTGGTTTTTAATGAATTTTTTTGCATGACATTAGTAGAATATAAGAATACTTGACTAATAGGTTTTGTAAACTACTTTTGAAAGTAAACCCATTTTAATTTGCTTTTTATTGCGAAGTTAGTCCTTAGGAGCAGTGTCAACTTTTTTCAGTGAATGAATAGTACTTCCTACCTACTCACACTATTTTGCAATTTAAAATTCCTAGATGGCTATTGTAAAATCAATGTTTTTAAATCTTTACAATTTTGAGTTTTATTGGAAAATGCAAACTAGAAAAACACAGTGCACGGTTAAAAACAATAAGAGCAAATCGATCAAATCATTCCACTAATTTTCATGGGTAGACCTAGATAGTGTTTCCTGCTGATAATTGTGTTTTTCGCAACAATTGGGTGTTGCCTTATTATAATCTGTTTGTTTGTTTATCCTGTTCTTTCATTGTGAATGTTCTTTCTGTTTTTTTTTCTAATTGTTTTGACAATCCTATTATCATTATTGCTTGTCTTATTTACCTAATATTGATTGATAAACAACTAAATTTTCTCCTCAACACTCAAGGTTTGTTTGTTGGCCTGCTCGGAACTTTTCCCAGACATCGAGTTGGGATCAGTTATTTCATTTTATTAATAAAAAAGCATTTCTATTAAAGTGCTGGTTTCTCCCAGCTGTTCTGACATCGTTTGTCAAGCGGCTGCGGGTGCAGGATGTTCTAAGTAACAAAATTATATCTGATCTTTTACTGGAACAACTTGCCTCAGATTAAAAACGGCTCCTAAAAATGCAGTACCTACCTATCTACATTAGTGCACGAAATGAGAGAGGACAAATCGTTATCCTAGAGTAAGAAGGTTCTATTGTGTACAATAGAACCTTGTAATAAACTAAAGAAATGTCAAGATGTGATGTTAAATACTTACAAATTTCAATCCAAAGGTTAATTCAATAGATAATTGCTAAAAATATATTGGAATCGTGAAAAAGTTAGGAAATTATATTTTACTGAATCTAGTACAAGCACTGCTATTCTCAAACCCTAGTCACAATCTTTATAAATTAAATTGTATTTATTTGTATTTTAGTAAATTGGTTTTCTAGTCATAGGATAAGTATTAAGAGAACACTAACGCATATCTCACACCGTCCAAAGTACTATTGTACTTGCCTAATACCTAGAATGTAATGTAGCGCACTCATATGTTAGGTGCAGGTCAAACACTCTGGCAGAGTAGTCCCTGTCAGGCAAACTATTTTAAAATTGTATTGTGATTTAAATTTAATCAATAAATCAAATATTCAGTGGAAGTGTGTACAATTATTTGTATAATTCAATATTTTACTCCAGACCCTTTTCCCAATAGGTACAATTTTTTTTTATCAATTTCTGAATCTCAGAGGTAGATGGCCAGAAGTCTATTTTCTCAATTTTGTGTTGCTCACTTTTAGAATGATGTAATGCCATTTGACTGATCAAATATAGTTAAGTTTTGTCTGTCTACATGTTATAAAATGACTTGTCCTCATTAAATATATGATTAATATGAAATTAATTAATATCCGTATGAATGAATATTATACGAATTTATAGTTTAACTAATAGGGCAGTTTACCGTTTTTTGAGTTCACCTCAAGAATCCTTGAATGGACTTCCGGCCTTCTACCTCTAATGCACAGATTTAAATTATGGAAAATCTCGTATGTGCTGCTTTTTTCTGTTCTCGGAAGTGTCAGAAATCCTAACCAATTTAATGTAGTCACTATTGCTCGTCTGATAACAAATTCCATAAAAAACGTTTTTTTAAATCCAACCATTATTTTTCCTTTCTATTCATACATTTTTGCCATTTTGGATGCTATACTAGTAAAGTAATATGTCACCTACCTGTACCTACATATCCACACTGTCACCTACACATCATTGTTCATTTGCATTAGCATTATCAGTTTGGCCTTCGCGCTGTTTTAAGTAGTATATTATACTTGATAGAGAGATAGGCAGAGCTAGGGTTCACACTCATTCCAATAGGCACTGTGCCATCTTCTGATAGATTATTCTAGCTATCTGCTCGAGTAGCATGCATGTAAGTGATATAGTATTTACGTAACTTCCAAGGCAATAGTTGTCAGTGGACGTTTGTAAAAAACTTGACGTGCGGATTCATTTCCTATAAATTGTTTTTTTTTAGTAAAAAGTGTGTAGTTTTTTGTTAATATTGTTACCAATCGTGCGTGAAATTTTATGTAACCGGAACGTTTTTAAACTCCATTGTTACGTGATTATCACGTATTATTTTGTTTTATTGTTTCGTGACAATGGTTTTGGATTACGTGCGAGTAACTGAAGGGGAGAGTGAGGAGGGGAAGATTGCAATTCGTGATTTTATGCCGGACTTTCGCAAGGGGTATCTCAGGGTTGGCAAAGAGAAAGTGGTGATTCCCGAATATTACCTGAGCTTTGCCGATGCTTTGGACAAAATGGAGGTCAGAGAGGAAGACGTCTATGTAGCGTCGCATCCGAAAACAGGTGAGAAAAATAAGATATTTTAGGAAATAATAAAACCTATACCAGAACCATTACGAATGTTAAATTTGAAAAAAACGAAAGGTCACATAGTAAGTAACTTCAAAATGAAGAAATTAGTTTCCAGTGTGTCTCTTTTATTGTTACATTGTTAAAATATGATATGATCATGATATGATATGGTATGATTGTGCACCAGTAACCTATTTATGAGGTTTAACCTCATACCTCAGAGGTAGAAGGCCCGATGTCGATTTAGTGATTCTTGAAGTAAGCTCAAAAACCAGGAATTTGCGGGTTCATTCAACAAATTGTCAACAAATAACATATGTAACGCTATTATTTGTTGACTTCAGACAAAAAGCAATTCATATCTGCATATTACACGATTCCAAAAATGTGCATCACAAAAGAGAAAAAAATGACATCGGGCCTTCTGCCTCTGTGCAGAGTGCTGCACGCGCGAGCGACTTCGCCGCGTTTTGCAGGCACTTTTTTGGGATACGATTGGAGACTTAATGGGTTGACTTAATTATTTGAAATTTTAATCATGATTAGATAAAAGACCAACATAGGGTTATCACTTGATTAATGTTTTAATTTTTTGTATTGTTAATTAGTAATAATTAGTTGATTTTTGGTTTAAAAAAATCTATTTTCTTGTCTCAATGGGTGCCGTATGAAATTTAATTTTAAAAATGTGCCAAGTCTATGTTTGTCTTAATCATGATTAAAATTTGAGATCAATTGGTTCGCGGGTATGGTCTTCAGTTGTATCGGAAACTTCATAGTTTTGAGCGGTTTTGTGGAATAACCGGCGAAGTAAAAGTGAAGGCACGAAGCAAAAATGAAAAAGTGCTACTAATATCAGACTGATCATGTGAACATCCTATCAAAGTTCACCCATCTTATGAATCAATTTTTCTCTCTCAATTTTCACCTTAAGTCCGATAATCCTAAATGAATGGCACATTTGCCACTTGTTGTTTACCTTTTGTAAACTTTATGTACAATCCCTATTTGTGCAGATTCTATCTTCGTCTCCTCTAAAGAGACTCTACCTACACTTCCCCCGCCCCACCACTGGGAAGTGTATAGTCTCTTTAGTCTCCTCTGTCAAAGAAACTATTAAACTATGAATGTCGGGTTCTTGAACTATTAACCCTCGGTCGGATTGCCTATAGCGACTTCCTGTGATAAGTGTCGAGAAAATTAATACTTTCGTTCATCATTCATTAGACACAACTTTTACGTTTCGTGTTCAATAAAGCCAAAGGTTTATGGTCAAATATTCAAAGGTATAGGTACAAATTACGTAAAGGCCATCAAAATTGGTTTGGATTATTGTTTGTTGTTTGGTTTGTTTGGTTTCCATAGTACCAAAAAGAGCTCGATTAATTTATTTTTCGGCATTGAACATTTATCTTGAGTATTTTTTTTTATTTTAAGTTTTTCTCATTTTACCAACAGACCTGAATCACATCATGATTCATGAATCAAATCTTCATCCAAACTTTTAACAAATGCCTATGTGCAATTTGTTACATATAGCTATGGTCAAGAGGCTATCAAAATATACACACAAAATTTAAGAGTAAAAAGCGTATTGTTATTGTTACATAAAGTATAATTATAAAGTAGGTACTTATAGTTAAATTCGTATCAAATATTTCACGGTTGAAGCACAACAACGTCAATGTCATGTAACCAAGAGGGTTTTTATATCATTTGTGAGTGACATTGATACTAAAAAACGTGTCTATAAGTAGTCCGTTTGATAATGAGTAGGCACTACGATTGAATATTATAAGTAGGAAAACGCTCTACGTCAATGTCATGTAACCAAGAGGGTTTTTACTTTTGATCATTTGTGAGTGACATTGATATTGAAAAACGTGTCTATAAGTAGTCAGTTTGATAATGAGTAGGCACTACGATTGAATATTATAACTAGGAGAACGCTCTACGTCAATGTCATGTAACCAAGAGGGTTTTTACTTTTGATCATTTGTGAGTGACATTGATATTGAAAAACGTGTCTATAAGTAGTCCGTTTGATAAAGAGTAGGTACTACGATTGAATATTATAACTAGGAGAACGCTCTGTGTAACGCGTTGATGAGCGAGCACCGATTCGTGCAACATCTCCAACCAAACACAATACACGATACGACACGATACGATTTTGTTGTACTTCTTCCAAAAATCTCTTTTGGCTGTTTAAGTTTGTATACTTACTTGACCGATTAGGTTGAAAATGTGTAAAATATGAGATAATGTTGGTCCTGGACTTCATGCCAAATTTCAATATATTAGTGAGTATTATTAGTTTTGTCCAAACTGAAGTTTTTTTTTTAATTAAAAAAATTATGTTATTTAAGTAAGTCAGACAAAATAAGATAATAAGAAAGATATTACAGAGAAAATAAACATGTTACACAAAAAGTTAAAATATCAAAAAGTTATAACAAAAAGAGAAATAAAAAGCAAGGCATTTTTTTAGAAAATTATAAACGTTTGAAGAATCATAGCTATGAAGTATGATTACAGCAATGACAATTGATATGCCTTGACGAACACGTTTTTACACGGTTTTAGAAATATTAATTGATTTATGTCCGTTTTGTTTAAGTTTATAAGTGGTCATTTAAGGAATGTCATTGGGTGTTATCCTAATACAACTAATAGGACCTAATCAACTGTTTAAAATTAGCAGTCCATTGAAAGATAAATGTATTGCTATCTGCTATCAAGTCGGCATGTATGACGTGTTTGCTGATTACAGTGATAAGTTCATGTAGTAATGGCATGGTAAATAGAATTGTAAAATATAGTATTTACTACTCTGGAGTAAAATAAATTAAGATAAGACCAAGTCAAACAGTATGAAGTGATGAGTATCAATTCATAGTTTAGTTTGCACGAACTTCTTTTGTTTTGTATCAGCAATGAATGCAAGAAAATTAAGTTTTCCTCCGAAGACAGGCGCGTTGACGGTTCAGATTTAAGGATGACACTTTAAAGTTGTATAATGTTATATGTGGAAAATAATACGATATGAATTTTCGAATTTTATAACAATTTGTTAAGAATACAGCAGTGGTTCTCAGAAATAAGGTCGATATCAAGAGTATTTTAAGTATTCAATTCATTCAATATTAGTCGAAGAATATTACACCTATTCTCCAAAATTTGAAGTAATACAATTTTGAAAATTATTCAATTTAAAAACCAGTAAAATTCCGCTGGGTATAGTACATTGTGTAAGTTCATCAGGCTTCTACAATAGTTTTCTGTTGAAACTGTTGGTGCGGATTAAAAATTAATTCGTTCCCCCATGTAAAAATCTCAAACTTTGAAAACGGTTTTCATAAAAGTTAGGTCGGTAAAGTATAAATTTTTTGATCTTATATTGTAGATACTATTAGGAACAAAATAAAATGGTTTGGAAAAAATGTGTTGGTAGATGAGCGGGCGCTGGTTCTTTCTTAAATAGTAAATGGAGGTACCTAAATCAATTTTTTTAATGTGAGTAATTCCTCTTCGTATTAAAGATTTCTTGACCTTGAGCCTTACAATATAGGGAACTATTGTAGGGAACTCTCTCTAGTTGTAGAATTAATTAAAACGTGACATATTGTCAAACAAAACATTAGTATTCATGTGATGAATAGTCATCAAGGAATCATTATTCAAAGTCTCAGTTAAACGGAACGCGCGAGAACGGCCCAATGGACCACCGACGTCAGGCAATTATTTTCCTGTTTTTATTGCGGCAAATAGTTTCTCCGGTCGAACTGAAATTTTGGTTTACCTATGTAAATGCCTATGTAAATGCCTATGTAAATGCAGTATATTTTTTGCATTGGTTGAATGTCTACAAAAATATTCATTGATGGTTGAAACTTAAAAAGTAAAACTTTTTGTTTAAAAATTGATTATTATTCCATTATGAAATATTCATAAATTTTGATTTATCAATGTAGTTCATCGCACCTTGGTAACTTGTAAATCTTTCCATCTGCTTTTCAAGGTCTGTAGTATCAACATTCTCACACATCATATTAATTTGCATGCAAAACGTTACAGAATACAGAACTGTTTCCTAAGAACATCTATTCCACTGCACGTACATCTTCAATGTCATCTCTATATCAGCTTCCTTCTCATCTTCTCCTACATTCAATCTTTCTTGCTCAACTAATACAACAGTTATACCGCTATCAAGTTGAACTTTTGTGTTGATAACAGAAGCAATCTTTGGATTTTACAGTAAAAAATACGCCCAGGGCAATAACCTGTATCAATGTATTACGTAAATTTGAAATATTTTAACGAAATTAGATTATTTGATCGTTGATAATCCATAGAAGGAGCTCCATTTAAAATAAATACAAAATACAGTCATTGCCAATATTTAAGTAAAGATAGCAGCTAATATTGTTATAATGCGGTAATAATCTGATAAAACTTTAATTTCCGCATTATTCCATAATATGATAATAATAAATAAATTGCTTTATTACTTATGATGCTTCTTCACATAATTGCGATAACATTGTTAAATAAAACACCATATTGTTTGTTTGTGTGTGTTTGTAATTAATTCGTCAATCGCCACGCGAGTGTGGTGGAATTAGAAGGGTTGTTGTTAGATTCAAGTTAGTTTATATTAGCTCGTTGAATTATATTTTTATTTAAATAATTTTTTATGCAGTTTTGGTAAGAGTTAGACCGGTTAAACTATTACTATAAAATTCTCTGTTTTGAACGATTCACAAACTATTTTATTTGAAATCTCAATATTTCACCTACTTTACAGTAGGCTTCATCAGGACTTTGTTGACAATTTTTTACAACTGTCAAAAATTCCTGGTGAAGTCTACTGTAAAGCAGGTGAAATATTGAGATTTCAAATAAAGTAGTTTGTGAATCGTTCATAACAGATACTTTTATAGTAACTAAATCCAAATTATAAAGAAACGAAACATTAAAATGGTTAGACTATGTTTGTAGCATTAAAGAATAATCGGTATTTCACGTAGAAATAAACAATAAAGAACAATCTTGGCTCCATTACTAACTACTGTGAAACCACCTAGTGCAGTTCAACTTCTTACTGCTTATCTTGATAGAGATTAATAGTGTAGGTAATTCCGAGGAAGAAGACAATAGTCAATAAGTAATACAACCTTCAAAATCTGCTCTCTTGCACTAGTTATTCTCCATTTAAATATTTGCGTGCTAATGCTCACGTAATATTAGTTACTTAATTCCTGGAAGATGAATATCAAGGTCGTTTCAAGGATAAGGGACACATCTACAAGTGGCTTTCGACAACAAAAAAAGCAATAAAATCCGTTCACTTTTCAAATAGTATCAAAATATAATGTAAACCATTGCAAAGCTTACATAATATTATACATTTTTGTTCTAGCGGCGAATGATAAAAAATGGAGCCTTATTCAAATCTCACTTTTCCATTTATTTTAAACATTGGAAAATATTATAAGTGTCATTCCAATATTTCTTTCATACTTTCAACCAAAACATTGTTTAGAATTCTTGTTTTCTGCCTCTTTTTGTGCCCAATTCCGTAAAATGTTTATACAATAGAGAGAGTTGATCAAAATGATTTGGTCCACCAAATATTTACTTGAAGTGTGTACCAATAAAAGGCATTCTTGATGATAATAGTTTAATGCCCTCGAGATAAATAACACAAACATTCCAATCTAGATGAATTATTATTCATGGTCATACGTTTATTGACGGGGGAAGAGCTTGCTCAACTCAATCTAAACTAGTCGTACTCTGTCACTGAAATTTGTCAGAACACCAGGAAGCAGTAATCATTTCGCTATTTCGCAATCCTTAGGAGTGGGAAAGAGACAATGTCTATACTTAAAGCTGTATATGTCCGTTTAATTCTCGATCTATCATGAAACAAAAAAGAACGGAGAACCTGATTGGTCAGAATGTTTTTATGATCATTCATTTTGGCTTGTCTATAGGTAGTTTACTGGCATGCGTATTTACCTCCATTATAAATAAAGCTATAAACCACCTGCGGAGTTTTCGTTGTTCAGTTATCGTTTTACCTTCCTACAGTGAAGTAAGCTGAGCGAAAGAGATGGGTAGTTTGAAATACAATGAGTTGGAGGGAGAGTTGGGGGAAATATTGAGTAAGGAATTTATGCCGCAATTTCGTCTTGGTTATGTGATAGCTGAGGGGTGTGTTCTTCCGTCATCGTTTACGAAAATCGGCGGCAAAGTTCGAGATTTGGAGGTAATGGAGGATGATACATGGGTAATGAGCTTTCCAAAAACGGGTGAGTTCAAAAAATATATTTTTGAATAAATAATTTGTGACACCTTTTACAAAATTTGTTTTCATATTTTATTAGGGTAACATATTTTATCAAGTGCAATTTGGTAATTTTTGGAATTCACAAAAATCTGAGTAATTTTACAAATGTTTAAAATTCTTGTTTTGTTGGGGCAAGTGCTAAACGGTTTATAAAAGACGAAAATTGAAGAATCTTCTTCCGACTATGTTGTTTTCATTCAGTCATAACATAAAAAAATAATATAACTACTTTGTAGCCAATGCTACGTCAATACTACTGAAAGAGTCGGGGTTACTGTCCAAGGATGGTAATGAAATAATTTTGTGTCATCAGAGTTATTTAATTCGAACGCCGTTACTTACTAAACAAGTTGCCCTGAAAGTCTACTGAGAAAACTGAGTTGGCAAGAGCGTTTCCAATGAAATTAAAAATAATCCGTCCGTATTTTATAATCTAGTCGGGCGCTAGCTCGACGCTGCCAAGCACCGCTCTATTACATTATTCCTAGCCAGTGCTCTAACCTACTCAACCCTTTGGGTGCAGTAGTTAGGCCAATATCGTGTTTTATTCTCCTAGGCAATCGCTCGAATCATGACAAAAAGGAAGTCTGCTGAAATGTTATAATTTAGATTAAAAATAAAATTCAATTATCATGGAGAACCGGTTAGTGCCTTATTTCAGGATTATGATGCAATTTCTAAGTACCCAACAATGTGATCCTTGGGGAAACATTTGTTGCCAATATCATTGTTGCCTTGCCTTGCCTGGCTGCAATGGCTTTACGGCAATGTAAATTTTCCAGTTTTAAAATAATAGGAACTCTATCATTTCCATCTTTGCCATCTATTCCTTGAAAACCATTCACAAACAGAGAGAGTAGTATACAATCTCTTAGTTTGGGCACAATATAATATTATCCCGAAATCTGATTATATAGAGTCCCTACAGATTCTCTATCCTGACAAATATATATACATTCAGGGTCACCTAGAAACCGATTACAGGTTTGTAACATTTAGCTCTTTACGATCATCTATACCATAAGACAAGCTTCTGTACCTCGTTTTGTACATAATCATTTTCTATCTCCAAAGATATAATCTGATATTTTCCTTACAAAAGCGACATTGAACTAACAGGTTACTGAAAATCAATCAGTTTTTACGACGGAGTCCGTATTTCCTAGACAAGAATCTTGATTATTGTCCTTGTCAAGCGATCGCTTCGAACTTGTTGATCAATGAATGACATGGCTGTATTTAATCACTGGCTCTTCTTACACAATACAGGCGGCTGAATTTCATGAATAAAAATCAAATGACCTTTCAACTTGTTAGCCCAAGCAAATGCTTGGTTACTTTGCTATGGTGAATTACATGATTAAACGTCAACTAATTTCGAATTATTATTAATTGCTATGCTCTCTTTATCAATGGGTTTAACCCTTCAATGATTATATTTGAACTCTGGTTTGAACCGTTCATTACATTATATTTTTCTTCAATATGCCACTCTCCTTAAAATATTCCTATTTCGCTTAGCAAGTTTTACTTTGATCGTCGATCATTTCAATTTAAAATCTCACATTGAAATATCAATTATCATTCAGCCGAAAAAGCTGACGTCGACAGCTTATAATCAGTCGGTTGCAAATAATTTACCAAAACTGTTGCCATCGCCCCAAGGGTAATATCATCGAGTAAATATTTTAGCCACATGTTCATGAAATATATGAAAAATAAAACTTTTTTCTTTATTATTTTTTATTAATTTTTCTCAACATAACATATCAAGAAAATGGATATTAAAGCTAGATCCTAAATTTTTATTTACCACTTATCCTCTTCAAATGAAGGGATTTTAAAATATGTTAAAAGTGTTTTGAACTTATGCCGAGTATTTGGTTTCAGGCACAACTTGGTGTCAGGAGATGGTCTGGTGCATCGGGAATGATTTGAACTACGAAGCAGCCAAGCAGTTCTTGCCAGAGAGATTCCCGTTCCTCGAGTGAGTCGGAATATCATCCCTGAATCATATAATAGAGATCTGTGACGAGTTTAGATACTTACACACTTGAAGTCTGACATTCGACATCACATGTCATGCTATCAGGCGCGTAGGAACTAAATTTGCAAGGGGGGGGGGGGGGGGGGGGGGGGGGGGTATTGCAAAACACTTTAAATTCACTTTTCGCTACGAAGACAATTAGGGTCGGGGGGAAAGACCCCCCCTCCCCCAAGGACATGCGGAACCGGGGCCCACAGACCCGGAAACTTTTTGAATTTCTAGCATGGATTTGGTGCACTTCTACGCAATTTTTATACTTTTAAAGCATATTTTTATCTTTACATTATATAAATGTATAAAACCATAGGGAGGGGGGATTGAATCAGATGGGGAGGGGACTTTTCCCCCATCCTCCCCGCCCCCCTTCCTATGTACCTGCGTGCTTCATTGTGTACATTGTGTCATTGTGTTCATTGTGTTCATTGTGCAGTATTCACATTTTGTAATTATACTGCAACATCGTCGACTCTTCCACCTATTCGCTGGTTTAATTGTATATTTAGTATCTCACTTTTGCACTTGTGGAACTAAGGGGCCCAAACTGCAGTCGCGTATGAACATTTAAGGTGGCTCATCCAATCGGGCATGGTCTCAGATTTTCATAATTTTTTGTCTACATACTGATATTCATGCCATACACATTCCTTGAAAAAATTAAACACTTCTCGTGTCTAGTTTTTGAGATAAATTGAGTTTTCTTCCCCATGTTATCTTATGGCAGACAAGTAAAATCGTGTCACATTTAGGCTAATAATGAAGATCTAATTTTTATGTAGTCCCAACTTTGAACAAAAAACTTATTTTCTGGTAGATATATGGATATCCTATTAGGAAAAAAATTGAAAACAATACCAACGTGTGCTATTTTAGAAGTTATAAACCAAAAACGCACTGATTTTCCTATACCTCCTGTGTTAAAGTTTTGTTCTTTCTCGGAAAGCAATAATTTGAAAACTCACTGTAAGACAGGGGTTGCAAGTTAAATGACATTTTATGATTCTTTTATACTTAAATATAGTTGAAATGTTGAAAAAAGTAATTCATGATGGTAATTTCAAAAAATAAATATTTTGGAATGTTCGATCGGTTGAGCCACGTTAAAATCAAAATTTTATTTCATTAACTCTATATTCATTTGAGCGTTGAGAGATTCAAAGAGACCTAATGCTGGGATATTCAGGGATACACCGCGATCATAACTGCTTTATATTGGAGCGACATCGTACAAACGTAAATAAATTCAAAATGTATATGACGGCTCGAGTGAATTTCAGAAGAGAAAAAAAACAGTAGTTCCATGATTAAATCGACGAGAATGAATTCTGAAATTGCGAATGTTATAAGTCATCATACTTTTAACAATTTATAGGATAGCGTAAAAAATCATATACCTACCTACCTACCTAGGTTGTTAAAAAAGATATTTGCTAAATTTTAGCTTGATCCATTCGTTTTGAGGTATCTGATTGAAGTATCCAATTTATTCCAATATTTAGTGAATCCGGCTCAGGTTACTTCGGTATACCGGCCCTAAATAAATAAAAAAAATCCTGCTAAAGTTCGTTCACGATAAAAATATTTCTGACGTTTAGGTCAATCACGTCGTTGATTGGTCGCTCACGTGAACACTACCCTGTCAATGGCAAGATCTACTTTCTCCTTTGGATTATTGAAATTGTATAAATTATGTGAAATACACTATGTTTAATAGTAAAAAATATTAGAAATATTCAATAATATTGATTTATTTTTATCTACAGTGGTTTTATACATATTTTTGAATATTGTATTGATATTTACATGTGTACGTATAAGTTCGCTTGACTACAGTAGTACACGGCCGCCATATTGGCTTGCTATTCTAAACATGAACGAACTTTATTTCTTCCCGTCAGACACTCCACGCTGTTCGACTACACGGACATCCTCCCCCGCATCCCGGATCTCAAGTTGCCGCCCTTCGTCAGCGACTCCGTCAAGTACGTCGACTCCCTGCCGTCTCCGAGGTTCATCAAGACCCATCTTCCCTGGTCGCTTCTGCCAGAGCAGATCCGAGACGGTGACAAGAAACCCAAGGCAAGTCCGACCATCAGAGATGATTCCAGGGGGGGGGGGGGGGGGGGCAACAACCGTAAGAATTACGACCTTCAAATCTACTATCAATTGCCATAGTCACTTAGCTCAATTTTGAATACTATTTATGGGACGCCCATTAATTATTTAACAGTTTTTTAGGCCTTCTTCAACCCCCCCTCCCCCCCCCCCCCCATGTCGCTGTTTGTCACAAAATCGATGAACCCTCCTTAATAATTATGTCACATATTGCCAGACCCCCCCCCCCCCCTTACCCTTCCATTACCAAAAAAACAATTGTGATTCAAATCAATTCACAACGGTGTTCAATTTACAAAGTATTCTAATAAATGAAGACATATCATCACACAACTGTTCTTTAAACCATCATGCTTTAAACATTTGAAAGATGTGTTGCTGTCATTTTGCATGGCTCATTCCTAATGAAGTCGGGGACGATATCGGGGGAGTGGGAATTGTTGTCGCGCATATTGTGAACTCAACGAACCGAAAAGAGAACAGTTCTCGTGGCTTCATTGCTTCTGATCTCATCTTAGCGGAGCGAGCAAATGTCGTTGACTGATGATAAAGTTTTATAGAAGAGATTCTAGTCGATTGCTTTTCACTCGACTGCTGAATTGAGGTTAGTCAAAAGGATATATCAGGTCTTATTTTAGAATATGGAGATAGGAAATGATAGCAGTGATTTGATTGAGTTTGGTTGAGCAGCTGTGGAGGAGGAAGAATAAGGAAATCAGGGACGCTGTGTCATGATTTATGCTAGATTTAAGCGTAAAGATCACTGTTTTTTATATACCAAAAAGAACGAAGTTGACAAACGGCAACTCTTGTTGGGAGCTTAGTCATGACTAAAATATTAGAAACCATCAATTGAAGGTGAAGACAGGAAAATTGGAGACAAATTAATTTTATTTTCATCACTTGCGTATACAATTTCATGAATAATCTAAATTCAAAGTAG